>JASEVX010000005.1:72981052-73090261 GCA_031761405.1 Serripes groenlandicus
TCTCTCTCTCTCTCTCTTCAGATAATTTGTAAGTAGATCTATCTATAGATATATTTTCATTTAAACTTCATGACCATATTAAGACTGCTTTTGTCTTTTTCGTTTAATGCGAAATATTTTGATTATTGTTTTTCTAATTTTAATACATTTTTTGGTGTTTTATACCTTAATACATTGTTCAAGAGAAATTGAGTCGGATTAAACTATTTACAAATCTACAATAGTATATGTAACTCATTTTAAAGTGCTAATATTTCTTTCACATTGCAATGTTATTTTATGTATTATGCATATCTGTGTGAAGATGTTTGCAAAAGCGAAAGGAAAACATTGTGGGAAAAGAGAAATTGCTCATAATTAGTAATTTCTCCTTTTCACGCAATGATATATTCTGTCAACAAGTATTACAAATATTAGAACTGTTGCTAGTCTTCTGTCAGATGTTTAAACTAGTTGAAGAAAACATTATTGGAAAAGGAGAAATGTTATATAATGAGCAATTTCTCCTGTGCACACAATTATTTTCTGTCAGATATTTGAAAAGATGGAAGGAAACATTGTGGGGGAAAAATGGAAAAGTGGAAAAAATAAACATTGCAATTTCAGATAAATAAAGTTAAAATTTCGCATAAACAAAAGATAAATTATAAGTACGTTTCTTAAAATGTGTCTATAATATGCAGAGACATGTGTTTATATGTCTCTGTTATATGTTACAAATGTATCAAATCAACGAAAAAAATAAATAAACCTGAAATGAATATAATAGAACTGTTGCCGTTTGTCCTGTTACCTGTTATCCGGGCAAAAACTGTAACTTTTTGCCTGTTGCTTTTTATCCTTTTTTCTGTTTGTATCTGGTCCGATTACCCAATAAAATATATAAATTTATATACGATATGCGGTCTTATTAGTACTTATATTGATTGATGTCTAGTGACTCATAAGCCATTTGTATGGCTGGGTAATACGCCCAATATGTACAATTATTACTAACAAATGTGAATGTTATACTGTTGTATTATTATATTGTATGTATAACTTGTATTACGTGTCACTTAAATAAAATATAAAACTACTACTACGATATGCGGTGGAACGAAGGGTTTACACAATTTATAGCACTTGCTTAATTGGCTTGTAATGTGTGAATTGAGGATACACAAGTAACCAATTAAAGACGTTGTCATTGGATTTGATATAAAAGAAATGAAAGTTTAATACTAATACAAAATGCTCGCCAAATGGCTTAAGGCCGAAAGGCGGGGTTAAATGATCCCACTAACGAACGTACTAGTATAGATTGAAAGAATAGCAAACAAAGAAGTGAATAACTTTAAATAAATACTATATAATTTGCATTGTCCACGAAATGTTTAAGGACTTGTTCTATGTTATTAGTTCCACGATTTAATGAAACCAAAATCAAGAGTTTAATCAATCTGTCCTTTCACTAAAGGTTATCAGTAGTCTTAGTTGACAGTTGGTTAGTTATATGTGAACAGTATTGCTTGTGAACAGACTGTGTGGATGCATAGGCTGATCTGGACATAGTCAATATTAAGTTTTCCCATGCATGTTGATTTCTCTATAACTATTTATATTACTCACGAGCGACGGCTGCTTTTCCATCAACTTTTTATATATAATTATCAATATTACGGGAAAATAAATGACGTCATTCGGTGTCGCATAATGATATATGGTACAGCTAAAATGGGTGTTCAATAACTATTTATTATCATAAACGGTTAAAATCATATAAATATACTTAATTTAAGTTTGTACATGTGCTAAAAATATTTAATTGCGTATATTCGCCTACCTTTCTCAACCAAGTGTGTTAATTAACAATTCGCAAGTTTGAATTTATTTCTTTAACTGAATCAGAGGTGGTTATCTTTTATAACCGATTACATAATGTTATAGACCAATGACTTTCAACAATACCTCGAACGTATAAAAACATCACACTTAACATACACACAGGAAATGACTGCCATATATATGAAGACGAAAACTGAAATTGAATTCATAAATTAAAATTAAATTGATCAGTTGTATTTGTTAATAGATTTCAAATTTTACAGTCTTCTTTACATATAAGGAAATGAAATTTAACAAAAGTGGATTTGGACTCCCCGCTGATAAGGGTTGTGTAAACTGTCTAATAATAAGCTATCGTTTAAATCACAGTAGTGCATATTTAACTTTTACTTTAGTACGTTTAACAATCAAGTTATTTCCTTCTCTTGTATTAATGCTTTTTGTCGGTTCTGCATCAAGAACTTTTGAAAACCTTGTTGCAAAGGAGAAATTGCTCACTTGTTCTCCTTTTGCCACAATATTTTCTATTTTATAGATTTATTTTTTACAGAAAAAAGCTGTTTCTACAGTATATAACTTTACAAATTAAAAGTTTAAATTTTAAAGTTCATAATTTTGTATGACTGTTTTTAAAAATAGTAAGAAATGTACTTTTTTACGTTGAAGAATCAATTTATCTTTTTGCAACTATATTTTCAAATTTACAATCATTGTTCGTTCATTTACAAAAAAAATCGTAGACTAAATGTTTTCTTAATCGTCTATGGTTTAAGGTAAACAGTAGTCAAGTCATCTAAAAGTTTGACACAATTTTGACTATTATTTTGAATTATTGTTCAGTCATCTTAATCATTCCGGCATTTAATTAACACTAACAATGTAACCTCTACAGTGTAATATCTGGCGCAGAGGACTAGATAATCAGGAGTAAACCGATCTTTTCCTAGCAATATTTATCTTATGACTAAACTAAACCTTAAGTTGTGAGTATTCCCAAGAATCCTCTCACTGAGATGATTCTTGTGAGTACTCACACCATAGGGTTAGAGGATCAAATAAGGATTTAATATCATGCAAAACTCCCCTTATGTAAAGCGGATGGGAAAAACAGAGCCGCCCATGAGAGGTGTTGCTCTTCAGAAGCTAATCCATTCCCTGATCGAAACACATTTAGACTTGAGCCGACCCGCGAGAAAACTAACAGTGTGGACTCTGCGTAAAGTATCGACCCGGAACAGCCTAAGTATGCCGTAAAGGCTAACGCGGATAGACACTTTTCTCCTCCTGTGGATTTTATGTTTCATGAATCATTACTCTATAGGCCTACCTCTATCACCCTAAGACGGAATATGTCGGCCGGATCTTGGTCGATGCATTACGCAGAGGCCATAATGTTGGTTTTCTTGCGGGACGGCTCAAAGTCTTGCATGTTAGTTAGTAGACAACGTCGGAAAAACATTGTAAATAAGGAGAATGGCCCGTTTCGAGCCTTTTCTCCAGTTCGCACAATGGTTTGAACTTCATTCTAATTGGTTATAATCTTTCGTCAATATTCCTCAGATAAGGAGGAAACGTTGTTCAGAGACTTTACTGTAATGAGTATTCCCTCTAGACGACCGTAGAGATGTGTAGTCAAATAATTGACGCGGACGAGAAGTCGAAAAGACATTCAGACAGACGAAAATATGACAATGTGAGCCAAAATGATCCATACCCTACCCGAGACAGAAAAGCGTTTATTGTCGGTATAAAATGAAAAACGGATTCATATATTTCTGTTTTTATTGAGTAATACAGAGCCCGTTAATGTGTTTGTTAACCCTTTCCCACGTGTAGACGCATTCTGACACATCTGCAGCAGACGATTTTTGAAAACATTGTAGGAAATGGAGAAATTGCTCATAAACTCTATTTTAATAATAAACACACATTAATGGAGATTTCTCAAAATGTTGCGAGGATGTTTTCAAAGTCGTCTGCTGCAAATTTGTTGTATGTGGGAAAGGGTTAGATCAACCAACACTACGAATGTGTAAACTTCATTGATTTTGGACGATATTAAAGTTCTTAATATTCTCTTTATTAATTCGTTATCGGGTGAAATAGTCCAACATTTCCCTCCAGGCCCAAACGCTGTGTAGACCACAGATCATATCTACTTTTTGTTTCTGACCTACGATATCGTAAAATACGATTCCCTTATACAAAACATTATTCGTATAATTCAGTGGACTAGATAAGGAGGAGAAAATTAGTCTTTACCCAATATTTCTCGTTTGACTCAACACACCCTATGCTGTGGGTACTCAAAAGGATCGTACGTCTCACTGAGTCGACCCTTTTGAGTACCCACAACATACTGTTTAGGTGTCAAATAAATTTTTGGAATTTGAATAATTTTTTATTATGAAATATATGCAGTTACAACCGCGAAATGTATGAATCACTCAATTTTGTGAAGACTCCCTAGCCTATTGATTTTGTGAAATTCAATGCGTGAAACGCAAAATTGTGAAGAAAAAAAAGATGCGTGAGATCGCAAAATTATGTAGAAGAAATTACATGTTGTGCTATAATTCTAGAATTTAATATCAAATTGCATACAGTCACATGTTTGGCAGTGAAAAATGTGGGTAGATCAGGTAACCAGAGCCACACTTTTTTATTTGGCAAATAAGGGGCTATAAGACACCAATCATGCATGGTGTAGTGGTCAACATTCACAAGCAAAGATCATGGACATAAAATAGTATGGGATCTTTAGATTTGCATGGCTTCAGAATTAAAATCAAAACAGTTTGATGTAGGCAATAGGTCTGGGCTGGGGTTGAAACTTCCATTGGTTCTGGTGACTTTGTCTCGGCGTGATCCAAAATAATTCGTTCAAACAAAGTTTGCTCTGTCGAATCATCGGCGTCGCCAAGGTCACACGTTGTCTCGGTATTAATAACTGAAGCAGGAACATTTAAAAAAAAGAAAAAAAAAAAGCAAACTTTTTTGTGAATTGTCTGACGCCTTTTTTAATCGGTTATAACGTAGTATTTGCATTACGCGACATAATTTGTTTTCAATATTAATATCCGGGTAGTTGAATTTGACACGAGTGACGAGCCGAAATCATTTCATAAAGCAGGTAATCATTGGCTGTATATTATTAGTCGCCGGGCAGAAGCCCGCGACTTCTATTTTTAATAGCTTTTCGGAAATCACATGGGAGGGCGGCTTATTATTAGAAAGAAACAAATCTAGATGATTTGAACATATTACAATTGTGGTTGTTTACGAACACTAATAAATGACACATCTAAAATGAAATAAATATTCCGATTTTTTAATGTTTGCAGTTTTTTTTATTTCACTCGCATTTAAGTTTGTTGTCTTATTTACGAAGACAAAAGTGGTCCCTTCAAGACGTGAACCAACACCCCCTAATGCAGACTCTTATGTGTCATCATTGAGGTCAATTTCGGATTCTCCTTTTAATAGCAATTTTAACTTACTAAATGTTGTTTTCATGTTCAAAGAGATGTCTTGATTTGTGTAGAATTCATTTAATAATGTTAATCCATGAATATCTAAAGTAGGAACTGTTTCTAAGCTAAATATAGACCCTATTCTGTTGTGTAGTTTCGTGACCTTTAACATCGATTTTCGCGCATGCGCATTTCGATATGAAAAAGCGAGTGATATTATTTTATTTTAGACAAGTACAAGACGAATGTTTGACGCAAAGCGTCAAAGATAAGCCGCAATATTTCGTTGTACATGTAGAAATAAGAAAAAAAGAACATTTTTAAATCCACAAACAATAGAACAATTTAAACTGTAGACGGTAATGCTGATATATTTCTCCTTTTGAAGACTTTTGTTTTCTTCAGATTACCTCCCTTTAAAGCAATACCAGGATATTTACCTTGTGATTCGAATAAGATTGACAAACATTGAAATTATATGAATGAATACTATTATTTAAATAAGTAACAACAGCAAAATTAAATTTAAGCCAGATAAATGTGTACACATTTCGTTAATTTTTTATAGATACCCTAATGTATAGGTATGTATATAAAATTTATAAGCAAATGTTTTCATTACTGTGTTCCTAATGATTGAATAGACTAAGGAAAGTCAAGAATACATAAATAAATCAATGCAGTCTTTTCCGGCGACACTGATGCCTTGCATCAACTTTCTCTTGTCTTTTTATATACAGCCAATTATTTTCTGTGAATTGCCTGACGCCTTTTTCAATCGGTTATCCAATCATAATCGAGCTTTTATTGAGAGTAAATGAATCTTATGACGCACATAGGGACTAAAACTGTAACAACCGAATGAGGAGTGTCAGAAAAGTTACGATTTTTCAAGTTACCGAAACAGAAAGTACATGCAGCATACATTTCATTTGTTTGTAATGTGAATTTAGCCTTTCATTTGTGAATTATTTTGGTGACATTGTGAAAAAATATGGCCGAAGATCGGCCTCTAATATAGTAGGTGGAAAGGCGCTTTTTCGATGTTTGAGACATATCATGGGGAATTATCCATCTAACTGATATATATGGTACTGTATACTTTGAGTTGTCTATGTTAAAAAAACATTTTGGGGAAAAGAGAACATGGCTTGTTGTGAGCAATTTCTCATTTACCCACTAGTTTGTCAGGGCATCTAAAGGCGAATTCATAAGAGAAATGTTGACACAAGCAATTTAACCTTAGCCCTCATACGACAATTCTGCAGCAGACGACTTTGAACATATTTTGTCAAAAAATAAAAAATCTCTATAATTGAATGGATATACTATGACTAAAAGTGGAAAACATTGTGTCAAAAGGAAAAATTGCTCATTTTGAGCAATTTCTTCTTTTGTCACATTGTTTTCAAGAAGCCGTCTGCTGCAGAGGCGTCAGAAAGCGTCTATGAGGGAAAGGGTTAAAATATTTTTATAAAAGAAAATGAAAATAAGGTTATTGGATGGACTTTGCAATTCAGACAAAAAGGTAGATTATGTGGTTTTTATTGCTTACAGGTAAACCTACAAGTATGGCAAATTCTAAAGAACTAAAACAAAACCAACAATTGATAGATGACGCCTCTGGGTGCTTAATCTACAAGCCAAAGGATATCAAACATCCAGACTATGCGACCAAGGAGGCTCGGTATATCAGCTTCGTACACTGGCAATATGGGCACATAGTCAAGGAAGACCGACTTGTTGATTGTGGGTTCTATCACACAGGTAAAAGGTTTTTTTTACTTCATTAAATTGAGCTGTCTCACCTGAAGTCAGCATTGTTTGCCTTTTGTTCATCCCCGATTTTGAACATGAAAGAGTCTACTTTAAACAATTCGGCGCAGAAAGAGTTAACGACGAGTCAGCGGTTGGTTCTGCGTGCGATCTTCAAGATCTCACCAATCTGTCTTCAATGTCACGTTATTCAAGAGGTATGTGTATGTGACGAAATTTACCCTGAGTACTTGATAAGGTCGAGTTAGCTGGTCTTTCCCCACCAATACCTCACTTATTACCAAACCAAACCCTATGTTATGGGTAATCTAAACAATCCTATCACTGTGGCGGTTCTTTTGGTTGACCAATAAGGCTTATGGAATGTGTACTAAGCACCTTATCTAAGGTTTAAGTGACCAATAAGGCTTTTAGAATGTGTGCTACCAAGGTGTTTTTTTCTGAAAAAGGGGAAGGGGCCTGGGGCCTTTGAAAAGGGGAAAATTTCGCGGCGTTATGGAAAAAAAGGGGAAAAATTATAAACTAGTATAATGTGCATGTTTAACTTTTATCATTACAACGCCATCTCTCTATTTTTCATGTTCTTGAACTCCTCCACTAGATTGTCATAATCCAGTTCACTCAAACTATACCACTGTCAAGGGTCTAATTTAGCAAGATTTTCTACTTGCATTTTTTCGCAAGTGCTATTTTTTATTACTTGCTAAATGAGAAAACAACTTTAATTTTTGAGAACTTATTAGAACTTTAATTTTAAGCAACACAATGTGAACTACAATAGTGCAATACACTGTTATGGTCAATCATGAATGTAATGTAAACATGGTCCAAAACATGCTGTGAAAAGAAGCTGCTGAGATTGTCAAATATACAGCATAATCTAGAAACTGTGATTGAATTGATAACATTAATGAGAGTTAAGCTAATGTTCAAAAGTTAAATATGAAAAAAAAAAAAAAAAAAAAAATGTTCTCGGAGGTGAATTTATATTTTTAGCGGAAAAACTATGCTTATTTTCCGAGGGGAAGAGGCCGTTAAACTGCCCCTTTTATATAAGGTAAAGAAAACCTGGCTACGTACCTTATCTAAGGTTTAGGTGACCAATCAGGCTTTTGGAATGTGTACTACGCAGCTTATCTAAGGTTTGGGTGGCCAATAAGGCTTTAGGAATGTGCACTACGCACATTATCTAAGGTTTAGGTGACCAATAAGGCTTTAGGAATATGTACTACGCACCTTATCTAAGGTTTAGGTGACCAATAAGGCTTTAGAAATGTGTACTACGCACCTTATCTAAGGTTTAGGTGACCAATAAGGCTTTAGGAATGTGTACTACGCACCCTATCTAAGGTTTAGGTGACCAATAAGGCTTTAGGAATGTGTACTACGCAGCTTATCTAAGGTTTAGGTGACCAATAAGGCTTTAGGAATGTGTACTACGCACCTTATCTAAGGTTTGGGTGACCAATAAGGCTTTAGGAATGTGTACTACGCACCTTATCTAAGGTTTAGGTGACCAATAAGGCTTTAGGAATGTGTACTACGCACCTTATCTAAGGTTTAGGTGACCAATAAGGCTTCAGGAATGTGTACTACGTACCTTATCTAAGGTTAAGGTGACCAATAAGGCTTTAGGAATGTGTACTACGCACCTTATCTAAGGTTTGGGTGACCAATAAGGCTTTAGGAATGTGTACTACGCACCTTATATAAGGTTTAGGTGACCAATAAGGCTTTAGGAATGTGTACTTCGCACATTATCAAGGTTAAGGTGACCAATAAGGCTTTAGGAATGTGTACTACGCATCTTATCTAAGGTTTAGGTGACCAATAAGGCTTTAGGAATGCGTACTACGCAGCTTATCTAAGGTTTAGGTGACCAATAAGGCTTTAGGAATGTGTACTACGCACCTTATCTAAGGTTTGGGTGACCAATAAGGCTTTAGGAATGTGTACTACGCACCTTATCTAAGGTTTAGGTGACCAATACGGCTTTAGGAATGTGTACTACGCACATTATCAAGGTTTGAGTGACCAATAAGGCTTTAGGAATGTGTACTACGCATCTTATCTAAGGTTAAGTTGACCAATAAGGCTTTTGGAATGTGTACTACGCACCTTATCTAAGGTTAAGGTGACCAATAAGGCTTAAGGGATGTGTACTACGCACCTTATCTAAGGTTTAGGTGACCAATAAGCCTTTTGGAATGTGTACTACGCACCTTATCAAGATCTCTGAATTATTACACGAGCAACTACACTGTCTGGCAGGTTGTGCTTCAAATACGTGAACGAAATGACAACAAGTATATATTGGTAGATTTGGGCCAACGCCATTTGGAAGTATAAATACAATTCGATAATGCATGATCAAAGGCCATAAACTCATTCACTACTTGTAGTAAGATATTTTTGATAAGTGTATCAAAATACACTAGTGCTCCTTTTCCCTAGTTGTTATGATAATGTTGACATTTCACACCTGATTGAGCTCCACTGTTTAATTAAGTGTGTGAAGTTGGCAGAGCATTAGACGTTAGACATTAGACATTCGATTAGACATTCGCAAATTTTGATTATCGAATGTCTAATTAGACATTAGACAATCGATTAGACATTCGCAAATTACCAAACGTAGGTCTCGAATTCGTCGGAGATCAATGTACATTAAAAAAACGAATGTCTAATTGGTCGGTTAGACATTAGACATTCGAGTAGACATTCGAGAATTACGATATTTAGGTTTCAAATTCGTCGTATGTCATTGTACACTAAAAAAACGAATGTCTAATTAGTCAGTTAGACATTCGCAAATTAAGAGATTTAGGTACCAAATTTGTCTGAGGTCATTGTACATGCAAAAAACGAATGTCTAATTGGTCAGTTAGACATTAGACATTCGATTAGACATTCGCAAATTAAGAGATTTAGATACCGAATTTGTCGGAGGTCATTGTACATGCCAAAAACGAATGTCTAATTGGTCGGTTAGACATTAGACATTCGATTAGACATTCGCAAATTACCATACTTAGGTTCCAAATTTGTCGGAGATCAATGTACATTAAAAAAACGAATGTCTAATTGGTCACTTAGACATTAGACATTCGATTAGACATTCGCATATTAAGAGATTTAGGTACCAAATTTGTCTGAGGTCATTGTACATGCAAAAACGAATGTCTAATTGGTCAGTTAGACATTAGACATTCGATTAGACATTCGCAAATAACCATACTTAGGTTCCAAATTTGTCGGAGATCAATGTACATTAAAAAAACGAATGGCTAATTGGTCGGTTAGACATTAGACATTCGATTAGACATTCGCGAATTACGATATTTAGGTTCCAAATTCGCCGTAGGTCATTGTACACTGAAAAGACGAATGTCTTATTGGTCTGTTAGATATTAGACATTCGATTAGACATTCGCAAATTAAGAGATGTAGGTACCAAATTCGTCGTAGGTCAATTTACATGCAAAAAACGAATGTCTAATTGGTCAGTTAGACATTAGACATTCGATTAGACATTCGCAAATTAAGAGATTTAGGTACCAAATTTGTCTGAGGTCATTGTACATGCAAAAAACGAATGTCTTATTGGTCAGTTAGACATTAGACATTCGCAAACTACCATACTTAGGTTCCAAATTTGTCGGAGATCAATGTACATTAAAAAAAACGGATGTCTAATTGGTCAGTTAGACATTAGACATTCGATTAGACATTCGCATATTAAGAGATTTAGGTAGTAAATTTGTCTGACGTCATTGTACATTCAAAAAACGAATGTCTAATTAGACATTAGACATTCGATTAGACATTCGCAAATTACCATACTTATGTTCCAAATTCGTGGAAGATCAATGTACATGCTAAAAACGAATGTCTAATTGGTCAGTTAGACATTAGACATTCGCAAATTACCATACTTAAGTTCCAAATTTGTCGGAGATCAATGTACATTAAAAGAACGAATGTCTAATTGGTCAGTTAGACATTAGACATTCGATTAGACATTCGCATATTAAGAGATTTAGGTACGAAATTTGTCTGAGGTCATTGTACATGCAATAAACGAATGTCTAATTGGTCAGTTAGACATTAGACATTCGATTAGACATTCGCAAATTACCATACTTAAGTTCCAAATTTGTCGGAGATCAATGTACATTAAAAGAACGAATGTCTAATTGGTCAGTTAGACATTAGACATTCGATTAGACATTCGCAAATTAAGAGATGTAGGTACCAAATTTGTCGGAGGTCATTGTACATGCAAAATTCGAATGTCTAATTGGTCAGTTAGACATTAGACATTCGATTAGACATTCGCAAATTACCATACTTAGTAATTTGCGAATGTCTAATCGAATGTCTAATGTCTAACTGACCAATTAGACATTCGTTGTTTTAGTGTACAATGGCATTCGACGAATTTGAAACCTAAATATCGTAATTCGCGAATGTCTAATCGAATGTCTAATGTCTAACTGACCAATTAGACATTCGTTTTTTGCATGTACAATGACCTCAGACAAATTTCGTACCCAAATCTCTTCATTTGCGAATGTCTAATGTCTAACTGACCAATTAGACATTCCTTTTTTTCATGTACATTGATCTCCGACGAATTTTGAACCTAAGTATGGTAATTTTCGAATGTCTAATCGAATGTCTAATGTCTAACTGACTAATTAGACATTCGTTTTTTGCATGTAAATTGATCTTCCAAGAATTTGGAACCTAAGTATGGTAAATTTCGAATATCTAATGTCTAACTGACCAATTAGACATTCGTTTTTTGCATGTACAATGACCTCCGACAAATTTTGTATCTAAATCTCTTAATTTGCGAATGTCTAATCGAATGTCTAATGTCTCACTGACCAATTAGACATTCGTTTTTTGCAGTCATAATGACCTCAGACAAATTTGGTACCTAAATCTCTTAATTTTCGAATGTCTTATCGAATGTCTAATGTCTAACTGACCAATTAGACATTAGTTTTTTTAATGTACATTGATCTCCGACAAATTTGGAACCTAAGTATGGTAATTTGCGAATGTCTAATCGAATGTCTAATTAGACATTCGATAATGAAAATTTGCGAATGTCTAATGTCTAATTAGACATTCGATATTTTAAATTTGCGAATCTATCTTCGATTGTCTAATGTCTAATTAGACATTCGATAATCAAAATTTGCGAATGTCTAATCGAATGTCTAATGTCTAATTAGACATTCATTTTTTTGAATGTCTAATGTCTAACGTCTAATGCTCTGCCAACTTCACACACTTTGTTTAATTTCATGTTTTGATAATGGGAGAAAAGGCAAATTGTATCTATATTAAAATAAATAAGTCGCGCAGATAATGAGAAAAGGCACACGTTGGCATTTATGAACAATGTAGGTTCAGATAATCTAGTCCACATGTATCTGAATCTACACCAGTTGACATTATTGTCTTACAAGCTTGTTTCAGTTTTATAGGAACAGTGAATATCTTGTGCGGATGTAAAGGCTGACTGGATCTATACTGGTCAGAAAAGCAAACGTGTACCTTTTTCCATGCATATGTTCAAATGATATTTCCGTTCTAATTACACAGCAGGGCAGAAAAAGTTGAAAACATTGTGGAAAAGGGAGTAATTGGTTAATTGATTGTTTTGAGCAATTTCTACTTTTGTCACAATGTGTTTAAAAGTCGTCTGCTGCAGAGGCGTCAATATGCGTTTATAAGTGGGAAAGGGTTAAATGACACAAAAAAACAGACTTTTCAGTGTCCAATTCCACCAACCTTACTTAGCGCTAAGTAAAACTTAAATATGTAAAGGCATGTTTCTTCATTTTCGTTTCCCTAATAACTTTTTTTTGTCATTTTAACTCTTTCCCACTTTTAGACGCATTTGACGCCTCTGCAGCAGACAACCTTTTACAAACATTGTGACAAAAGTAGAAATTACTCAAAACGAGCAATTTCTCCCTTTTCCACAATGTTTTCAACTTTTTCAGTAATTATACCTTAATTTTAAAGAGAATGTCTGTGTTTCTGACTAAATGTTTTAAATGTCGTCTGCTGCAAGGTTGTTGTATGTGGTAAATGGTTAGGGCTCTGCAGAAGCTTCTTGGACTCGTGTTGAACTAGATGGCGAAATTGAACGATTCTGTTCTGACTGCATGTATGCAAATGAGCCTCTGCGTAATGTATCGACCCAGATCAACCTGTGCAATCCGCGCCGTTACATTCCGTTTCAGAGTAATAGAGGTAAAGAGTAATGATTCCTGAAACAGACAATCCACAGGAACCGTAAAGTATATATCCGGGTAAGCCTGTGCGGCGCATGCTTAGACTGATCCGAGTCGATATTTTACGCAGATATCACAATGTTGGTTTTCTCGCGAGACAGCTCAAATGCTGATCTGGATCTCTTCTGGTCGCAAAACTCCAGAGGTTCGGATTTCGTATGATGTTGCAATTTTGCTAGGATACTGTACCAAGTAATAAACTTGCTTTAGAAGAAACCTGATACGCATTTCTGATTGATATATTAACCCTTTCCCACATACAAGAAATTTGCAGCAGAAGACATTAAACACTATCAAGGCAAAACTATTGAAAGCATCTTTAGATGAAAGTACAAATATTGAATTGAGCTGAATTGTGGCAATATATCATTAATTTGAAATTTCTCCTTTCGGCAAATCGTTTCTGCACCTGTGAAAGGGATTAACCCGACAAAAACTATTCCAAAGTGATTGCTCTATATGAACGGGTTAAGACGGTTTGTTTGTACTTATAGGTACAGGGGACGAAACAGTGTGCTACTGGTGTGATATGATGCTAAGATTTTGGAACCCTGGGGATGATCCCATAGCTGAACACAGGAAAAAGAGTCCAGCTTGTGGTCATCTGGTGTTGTGTCAAATAAAGGTAAATGAACAATGCTATTGTAACAGGGGATGATTGGTTGGTGTTTTGAGCCGCCTTCAATAATTGTTCGGTTATATCACGGCGTTTCCTGGGTAAGTTACCAGTTCTACTGGTCCATTTATCCTGACACCAGCCAATCAGTCATAATGCTAACCCCGCAACCCTGATGAGTGCCAAGGAAGACTGCCATTACTACCATTTTTAAAGTCTGGTAATAACCGGCCGGAGATCGAACCCGAGGCTGACGCTCAACCAGTACACTACCGAGGCGGATGATAAGGGAGTGTAAGCTTGTCTTCATAGAGCACTGCTCATATGTACTCTATAACTAATAGGGTGTAATTTCTATCACCTGTTACTGTGTCCGCGCGATCCAGACTGTCCGACTGCTCCCCACAATATCTCTCTTATTATCAAACCAAACCCTATGATGTGGGAACACAAACTTCAAGATTCTTTCGAGTTCCAACAACATTATGTTACATGGTAAAAAGATTTTAGAGCATGGGCAACTTCCCTTATCTAATGCAAGATTCTTTCGAATTCACACAACATTGTGTCACATGGTAAAACTATTTTAGAGCGTGGACACCAGCCCTTATTTAATGCAAGATTCTTTCGAGTTCACACAACATTGTTTCACCTTGTAAAACTATTTTAGAGCAAGGACAACTTCCATTATCTAGAGCTCTAGTGTAATGAAATCGACGTGCGACACTGATGCATCATAGGTCGAACGAGAGACCGACCATTCAGAGGACTATATAGGGGAGTTAACTGGGTTTCTCTTACCTATATTTCTCATATGACTCTATCAAATCCTCTGTTGTGAGAACTCAAAAGAATACACTCAAGTAGTTTGAGTTTCAAAATAGGGTTTTGGAATTTGAAATATTGGTCTTATTTAGAGCCCTGAAATTGTTGCGAGACTAAGTCCAAATTAAGATTGAATGCTATAATCGAGCCCAATCTACGACAACAAACATAAGGCAGGATTTGACAAGTATAGACAAAGGTTAATCTGAACATCCATACTATATGACATTTATGACAACTTGATACAATTACATCTCTGAACTGATGTTGAAAATGGATTACATACAAATCAATTGAATGTAATTGTGCTTGACAGATGTCTGGTATAACAGCTGAACCATCTGATGACAATGATATAAGTTTGGATTTTATGTCCGTCAAGCCAGCAGAGGAACAAGCAGTCCAACTCCCTGTGGAACCTATTAAAAAACAAAAACCTGGTCAGTTAATTTTTCTTTACCATACGTCAGGGGCGTAGCTTGGCAATAATCAATGTGTAGGCCGTCTCGTGAGAAAATCAACATTGTTGACTCTGCGTAAAGTATCGACCCGGATCAGCCCAAGCATGCCACGCAGGAGTACCCGGATATACACTCATGCCTCCTGTGGATTTTCTGTTTCAGGAATCACTACTCTATCTATCCCCCCTTAGACGGAATGTCTCGGCCGGATCAGTCTGCGCGGACATCGCAGGCTGATATTGTCGATACATTACGCAGATGTGTATTGGCGCAATTGCATTTTGGGGCATTTTTAGAAAAAATGTGTAGGCACGTGCCTATAGTGCCTAAAGGGAGCTACTCCCCTGTACTTAGTCAAGTATTAAGTGCTTAAAGTGATGTGATTCTTTATTTCATGTTATTGGCGGTTTTACACCGTTTTTAATAACTGGTTTGTTTATCCAGTGATCACGAAGAAGTGACCTGATGCCGTGATATAAATGAAAAAATGTTAAAAACGGCGTTAAACCTCAATAAAACAAACTGAATTGAACTACTTGTCCACATATTTCTAAAGAGATATGTAGACCTTACATGTGTTAGAAATAAAGCTTGTAAATTTCTGATTTGTTTAACACGCCTGTACGTGGGCCGTCCCGCGAGAGACAGGCTAACCCGAACAGACAATTTTCGCCTAGTGTGGATTTTCTGTTGCAGGAATCATTACTCTATATCTCTATCCCCCTGAGACGAAATGTGTCGGCCCGGATTAGCCTACGCGGACTGTGCAGGCTGATCTGGGTCGATACATTACGCAGAGGCCAGTATGTTGGTTTTCTCGTGGAACGGCTTATGTGTTCAATGTCTACCCTTCTTCACAATACAAATGATCCCTGTGAGGGTATAAGGGGTTTTAACTTTCACCAAATTATATTCTAATATTACCTTTCTTGATTCACATTTAAACAGTTGTTATCTTCCTTTGATCATTTGTCCTGAATGAAATGATTGATTTGAATTTAATGCGGTTTTTCCAACGGTATTCCATTTATATCACCTGTAACCAACACATTTCTTTAATCGGATCTTTCGAGACTGTTGAGAGGCAAAATCTTGCTTGAGTCGAATTTGTAACAAGATCCGATCTCTTCTATGATATATTTGATGGTTTTAAATATCATTTGTCAAATTTTAACATTATTGGTTTTAGATATTTCAATATACGTAAATAGGTTTGATACAAATCATAGCTCTACGAGTAAATATAAAACCGCAGTGTTCAATGATATGTAGTACGATTTTTTTTATATCATTAAACTAACTCTTAAACATAGACGCTTTTATTTAAATATCATTAAAACTGCTGAACCATTTACAACACATATTTATGACGTGAAAACAAATGAAGAATCACTTTATTTCCAAATATTTCATAATCCATCTCGACCATCTGAAATGAGGACTTTCATGTTTTCAAGATAGTTTCTTAAGTCTGAGGGTTTTTTGTGGGGCTTGTCACCTCAAACTTTGATGATGTCAATAGGAACAAAGGCGACGCATCTTTAATTTAAGGCTGCACTTTTATGGACCGAAGGAATGTATGCCGGACAATGTGTCATTTAATGTCGTTGTCAAACTTTTGCTTTCCATATCGCCAACTTCGAGTATATTGTAACAATTAATTAATACTTTGTCTTTTCTAACAGAGCCATTGACTAGACAATTCAAGTCAGAATACAATCGCATGAAGGAAAAGAATACCTGTGTTGATTGTTCGAGAAGGAGAAGCATGCTTTTTCTGCCGTGTGCCCATTTGGTGACCTGTGGTCCGTGTGCTATCATATGTGCTATCACATGTAAATGTCCATTATGTCAGAACAAGATTAAAGGGATGATACAACTATTATAATTGAGCCAGTGCATGGGAAAAGGTACAAGTTGCATTTTAAACCATACAAATCCAGACCAGCCTGTACATCAAGTTTAGATAATAATAAAACAGAGTTGATGTACACTGATGTCTGAGCCTGCACTATACAGAAACAGCAATGTGTTCCTTCTCTCATGCACTGGCTCATGTAATCTTACATAATATTCCAAGACCAGGGTCCAATTCCAACAACTTTATTCAGAGCTCAGTAAAACTTAAATACTTAAAAGCTTATTTCATCATTTCGGTTTTCATTATAAATATAATGTCAAAATATTTTATTTGAAGTGTAGTTAGTCAGAAAGGTTACAATTTATGTCAACTTAGTCATGTACTTACATACGTTTCACCGTTCATGTTTAACAAAAGAAATATAGAAATAAAAGTAATACCCTTTTTCCAATATAGACTCTTTCTGACGCCTCTGCAGAAGACGGCTTTTTGAAAACATAGTGACAAAAGAAGAAATTACTCAAAACCGAGCAATTTCTCCTTTTGCCACAATGTTTTCCACTTTAAGTCATAGATTAACCATTCAATTATAGAGATTTTATTTTTTTTGACAAAATATGTTTAAAGTCGTCTGCTGCAGAATTGTCGTATGAGAGAAAGGCTTGAGTATTTAAGTATCACTGAGCCCGAAGTAAAGTTGGTGAAATTGGACCCTGGTCGATTTGGAGTCAAGGTAACTCTTGATCTCCTACAGGTGGGCTGGTATTTGTTTCGTTCCTTATAGCCGAGCCCCGGTAGCTTAGTCGGTAGCGACGCGGGCTGTCAATCCAGGGGTTGTGAGTTCGAATCCCGGCTCGGCCAACTTTCTTTCCGAGGATTGACAAAAATGCGTCATTCGTCTTCCACCAATGGGCTAAGTCTATGTGGAAAAGCAGCCAGTTGCTTGGGAAGATTGTTGTGTGGAGTACTGGTGTGAGAAAACCAGGAAATGCATGAGTAGGTGAACTGGCCGCCGTGATATAACTGAGAAATTGTTGAAAACGGCGTTAAACCCAAATAAATCAATGAAAAATATATTTTCTATATCGATGTAAATATAAGGTGTGCTACCAATACCATCTTTCCAATTCAAAAAAAGAACAATATAATTTAAAGTTTGCAAGGAACATCTTAAACACCGATCCCTGTACTAAACCAGGGGCGTAGCTTTGCAATAATCAATGTGTAGGCCGTCTCGTGAGAAAATCAACATTGTGGACTCTGCGTAAAGTATCGACCCGGATCAGCCTAAGCATGCCGCACAAGCCTACCAGGATAGACACTTTTCGCCTCATGTGGATTTCCTGTTTCAGGAATAACTACATCTATCCCCCTAGCGGACAGCACAGGGTAATCTGGGCGATATATTACGCAGATGTCTATCGCCGCAGCTGCATTTTGGGGCATTTTGAAAAAACTTGTGTAGGCACGTGCCTACAGTGCCTAAAGGGAGCTACGCCCCTGTAAACAACACAGCAGGAGTTTTCGACTACCCCCCCCCCCCCCTCCTAGACAAGGCAAATTCCCTTGTCTCCCACTATATAAAAAGTATCAAGTGAACAGAACTTAGACCCATCACCTTAATGACCCCTAACACCGACTTGACACTTCAAGAACTAAAAGATTGCATAAGTAGCAGGGAAACAATCCGCCACGGGTCTCAATTACATATAGCCTATCCAATGTATTTACACATGTCTTATACTGCTATAAAAATATGACTAAAATTCTTTAATAAAGTATTGAGTGAAGGAGTGTTTCCGGAGGATTGGAAGCTAGTCTTTGTGATTCCCTTATATAAAATAGGAAAAGACAAAAACGATCCAAAATCCTATAGACCTATTAGCCTGACATACCATCCTGGGAAATATTGCTAGAGGGGATGGTCAAGGCACGTTTGGAATGGCTTTTAGAATCGATTTTCTTTTTATAATAAACCCTCTTCAATCTGGCTTTAGAAAGGGTGCAGCATTATAGATCACCTGGTGCGACTACAACATGATGTGCTCAAATTTAACAAGAGGGGCATAATGGCCCTGGATCGCTCACCCGATTTTTCTTTTCACTTTAGTCATATAAGCCTCGCCCACTGGCGGCCATAGTTTTCGACCAATCAACTTGGCTTGAGGAAATCTGATAGAGGGTCACCCAATGAACATTTCTACAAAATTATTTGAAAATCGGCCAGACGCTTTCGGAGGAGAAGATTTTTTAAGTTTTCACTATAGCCATATAAGGCAAAATAGCCACGCCCCCTGGTGGCCATGTTTTTTCACCAATCAACATGGCTTGAAGGAATCTGATAGAGGGTCATCCAAGGACCAGTTCTACACAATATTTGAAAATCGGCCTGACACTTTCAGAGATGAAGTTTTTTTAAGTTTTCACTATAGTCATATAAGGCAAAAAAAGCCCCGCCCCACTCCTGGCGGCCATGTTTTTCGACCAATCAATATGGCTTGAAGGAATCTGATAGAGGGTCATCAAAGGAACATTTCTACAAAGTGATTCGAAAATCGGCCTGACACTTTCGGAGGAGAAGATTTTTTAAGTTTTCACTATTTCACTATAGCCATATAAGGAAAAATAGCCCCGCACCCCCTGGCGGCCATGTTTTTCGATCAATCAAGTCATCCAAGGAACAGTTCTACAGTTATTTGAAAATCGGCCTGACACTTTCGGAGGAGAAGATTTTTTAAGTTTTCACTATAGCCATATAATGCAAAATAGACAACCCCCCCCCCCCCCCCCCCCCCCCCCCCCCACCCCTGGCGGCCATGTTTTTCGACCAATCAACATGGCTTGAAGAAATTGAACGCATAATGTTAACTTGTAACTTATTTCAATTCATCATCAACATCAACATAAATAAAACATAATTGATAGGTAAAGTCATAGTGAATTGCAAGTACTAATTTATCAATTGTTACGGCATAACACTATGTTCAAAATAGGTCATGCTCATCATGAACAATTTCTCTAAGTATCTAAGCTAGCACCAAACGCGGCCGTGTACAGCTAGCTTGACGTTACCCATTATCTATATTAAGTAAAGAAATATCAAATATATACTAGCTTAAGGTTGTGAAAAAACATGCTTCCTTAACTCATAAAGCTTTTTCGAGTATTCGTTTAATAAGAGCTGGAGCCCTAAGTTAAAAATAACACTTAATAACTTAGGTTACAATTATCTTTTACAAAATTACAATACACAATTTAATTACAAAAGCATGTCAAAACCTATAAGAGACACTTATATACAAGTATGGCATGCAAAACTAAATGAATGTAATAAATTATTTTATTATTGAATGTTTAAAACTGAATTCCAATTCGAAAAAATACCTACTTATTCCAACAAACGAATGTCTACAAAAGCAATTACCAAGATTTAGGCTATCCTCTCATCATCTGGAAATCGAAAAGAGGAGACATAATGATATTATTAGAGAAGAAAGATTGTGCAAATTATGTAACTCTAAAGCTGTAGAAAGCGAATATCACTTCATATCATACTGTTTTACGCAAAAGGTTTAATCTATATCAAGCATGGCCCAGTTTAGAATTTTGTTATTCTATAATCAAAATAAAGAATACTTAAATAAAGCAATGATCCTTAGAAATGAAGAATTGACTAATATGCAAAACTAATGTACATGATACAATATGTTTGAATATTGGTGTTTTTTGTTCTATACATATGTTATGTTTGTAAAAAATCTTTGTTTATATGTTATATGTTTTTCTATGTATATATGTTTGCAATATTTATATAATTTGTAAATAGCCAAAGGCAAAAAAGGATTGAATTGAATTGTATAAGATATGTGTCGGAATAAAAGTACATATATAAAGTGTAAATTTCTATGAATATCTTTGTCATTATTAACCCTTTTCCACATGTAAATGCATTTAAAAAGAAACCAGGGCAAAGATCGCCCTAAATCCATCACCTGGTGATGGCATAGTAGCAAATGGGTAACTGCTTATAGAGAGGAAGTATTTGACAAAGAGTATGATTGAAAGTGCAAGGATTGGACACTATAAATGAAACAGATTATCAGTAAAGCACATTTGTAATACTTACACATCATCTTTTTGAACAGATTTGAAGAAGGATCACCTGATGAATGTTCCTTTAGAGTTTGAATGATATTAGTCCAGTTATTAAGTAGATGTCAGATGAAGCTAAAGGCGCATTTTACCCCTTTTCTGATGCCTTTAGTTGGTATATTTTGTCAACCAATCAAGAAGGCTTGGACAAATTATACAGAGGGGTCACTGAAGTCAAATGCCTACTAAATAATCTTGAAATCAGACATACATTTGTATAAGAATGGAATTCTAAAGTATTGTCATTTTCCCATTTTCTTATGCCACCTTGCCAATTATTTTGCAACCAATCAGTACGACTTGAACAGGACCAATTTCAACCAAACTTCACAGAAGTGTTCCTTTTGTGGTCTTCTTTCAAAATTGTTCAAAGAATAACATTATATGGAGAACTGTTGTTGCTGTGGCATCAGAAAGGGGGCAAAAACTTTAATAATCTGCTTCTCAAATTCCAATATAATTTGTTAGAAATGATCATTGTGTGACCCTCTACAAAAAAATTCAATCTATATTGATTGGTTGAAAAACATGGCAAACAGGCCGCATCAGAAAAGGGTCAAAATGACATAATTAAAAATCCTAATTTTATGAAAATTCTTAACAAATTGAGTAGAAATCTTACTTCAGTGACCTCTACTTAATTTGTTTAAGCCATATTGATTGCTTACAAAATCAAAGCAACTAGGCGTCGTCACAATTTTTTTTTTTTTTTTTTTAGCTACAAACGACAACTTATTCACTTCACAGGAATTTTCCATTGTTGGTCCTCTTTCAAAATTGTTCAAAGACTTACATTCTTTGTACAACTTTGGTTGCGATATCAGAAAATGAGAAAAATGCCCAAACTTTAAAATCCTTTTCCTCTAGAATCCGCTTGTTATATTCCAAGATAATTTGGTAGAAATGTTACTTGAGTGACCCCCTACAAAAACTGTACAAGCCATATGGATTCGTTGGGAAAACAACAGCAAGGCGTCATCAGGAAAGGGGCAAAATGACAAAACTTTATCATTCCACCCTTATTTAAGTTCTTGTTAGAATTCAAGATAATTTAGCAGAAATGATCCTTTAATGACCCTTTACATAATTTATTCGGTTAAAATAAATATGCTATGTGGAATAAGAAAAGGGGTAAAATGAACGTTTAGCTTCAAATGACATCTCCTCATACCATTGGACCGATATCTACCAAACTTCACATGAATGTTACTTTGGTGGTCCTATTTTAAATTGTGCAAATATTTAATGCCTTATTAAAAATGGCATGATAAGCTATTTCTTGCGGTTGGTTGCAGTTTTGCAGTTAAATATTTGCTACTAATTTACTATCACCCAGGTGATCGATTTAGGGCCATCTTGGCCCTCTTGTTTTTAGACTGTCATTTAGGGAACATTTCTATTCGTTATCTCGGCCTCAGATACGACAATCGGTACAAGAGGACAAGTTACTTTGGGCACCCCTATCCCCTTCTAATGCTGCAGTACCATAAATTCTTCATATAATTTAAATAGAACATTCCTTTGAAGTTTATCCAGTGGGTTAAGATGAAACGTTCATTTAACCCCTATTCTGGTGCCGCCTGATGACTATATTTTCAACCAATAAAATGGCTTGAATGAAAAATGCAGAGGGACACTTTTCGGTTGCCATGGAAACACGGGGTTTGCATGGATCCACATTTGTTTAAGATACTGAGGGAAGGTTATTGACAGGTTGCTATATATGAAGTTTCATCCCATTTGGCCAATCGGTTTAAGTGGAGAAGTCGCTCGAAGACACAATTTATCTTACGCATGGACGGCGGACAATTAGATCAACTGGCTTTCAGCCACTCGAGCTAAAAAGGGTATATCAGGGTTTGTTCATTTTGCACTTTTTCTGTTGCTGTCTGGTTCAAATTACTTACAACCAATCAATACGGCTTGAACAGTTTTCATAGAGGGTCTTCAAAGGAACAAGAGGACCACCACAGGAACCTTCATGTCAAGTTCGTTTGAACGTTTGCTTAAAGTTAATGACGAAAACAGAGCAGTTTTTGGCTCAGGATATCTAAATTATGACGTCATAATATCTTAAGATGGTAACTGTTTGATTTTGCTCCAATTTCAGCGGTATTTCAGTCATATCATAACATTTCCTCGGTAATTAACATGTGCTGCCAGAAGGTTCATCGTGGTATCCTGATACTATCCCAGAGAATGGACAACTACAAGTTTTTGGAATGATCTTAACAAGCATCAAACCCGAAACATACCGATTGTCTCTACATAATTTGCTTGATTCTTCGCTACGTATTTGGAAGCTGTCTACACTAGGATTCGTCGCACTCACTTGAATCAATTGTATTAAAGACTTGAGATCATAGAAGCAACAAATTACCAGATTTTTGACATTGCCAATGACACTGCTGATTTGATAAAACATGAAAAGTAAAGTTGTGAAATTCAACAATTAAATTATTAAATTAAATATGTAATGGTATATTACATAAATACATAAAAAAAAATGAAATCTACCGTAGGAAAAAACATAACTATAATTTTGAAATTAACAGTAGTTTTTCTTCCACCTGAAAATATAACATTAATGTTCGCAGATGATTAATACAGTTGTACAATTACAGTGACAAATAAATGCATTTGAAAACTATTCAAATACTGTTGGTATGTCTATAAATCTAAAAACTATTCAAATACTGTTGGTATGTCTATAAATCTAAAAAGACTAGGTAGTAGTGTTTAGAAATGATGGTCCTCTGAGAAAAAGTGAAAAATGGTTCCTTTATAATAAACCAATTGCAACAGATTCATTTTAAAAGTACATGGGTTTAGTTTTCACCCCTATACTAAAATTGTCTAAAGGGTTGTTTAGTCTAGAAGCACAGTCTGAAGAGTCATTAAACTGTATCCATGATCAACATCATCGTTTTGGAGCCTTTGATTACATTGATTATTTTAAAATAGCTGATACAAGGGTAAAACCAATATATGCTACGGGGCAGAGCTGTGGGGCACAAATACAGATGTATTCTTTAAAAGACACAAATCTCATCTTGTAATTCCTTGGGGTAAATAAAGGAACTTGCAATCAAATGGTCTTAGGTGAATGTGGCCGATTCCCTTTATGTATGGAGTATTTTGTTAGATTTCTAAATTACTAGTCCAAATTAATACAAATGCCAACCGATAGGTATACAAAGCAATGTTATATTATGTTAACACATTTAGATGATCAAAACAGACATACATACGCACCAGAAATTAGGAATTTATTATTTAGTTACGGTTCCGGATATATCTGGATTTTCCAGGATATTGTAAATATAATTATGTTTATCTCAGAATTCAAAATAAGGCTTAAGGATTCCTGACAACAATATTGGAATAACGCTCTAAGTAATTCTAGTAAAACACATTATTATATGCAGTATAAATCACTTTTAAACGTGGAACGTTAACTTACTATTGATATACCTGTTTACCTTAGGAAAGCATTTACAAAATGTCGGGGATCGGATTATAAACTAAATATTGAAGAAGCAGAGATCATAATGCTCCAAGAGGAGAGGCGATTTGCATTTATTGTCTAGAGAATTCGCAATTGATGTAATTGCGGATGAATCTCATGTTTTTCTCTGTTGACCTTTATCTACACTATTTGATATTCCTTTTATATTTATGATAAACAAAATCTACAGGATAGTAATCTACAACTATTTGAATTGTGTTGGGAGGTAAACCTATACATGTATTTTTTTATATTAGAGGCCGGTGGCCTATATATTTGAAATCTTGAACTTTGAAAACATTTAGACAAAATAACATTGTTTATGCACTATAAATGAAAGTAGCATCATTATGAGCCAAATTCTCCGCGTTTCACAATTCCTGTTAGCTTCTAACATCGGTTTAGTCTGTTCATTACACTATTTCCTATCTATGGTATATATCTTGTAACATAACATCTAGGGGGGACAAAACTATATATGTCCAAAAGGCACCATGCCATAGTTTTAGCACAGGAAGATTATTACACGACCGGTATATTTAATTATGAAGTTATGTTCTTTGTTAACTTGGTCTATTGGTTTGGCTGTAGTATGTTGTACTAGTTCGGTATAGCTTCATATCCCTGCTGTGCAAAGCACATACAGCACAAGGGTTCGCTCACAAGGAAACCAGGTGAAAATTAAAACACGGGTCGCTTGCCGCCTTTAAAAGTAATAATCCTAAAATCTTTTCACTTTAATCTCCTTCCTTCCGGAAAGTGTTGTTCCATTTCTCTTACCTCACGTAATTTGAAATGTACCTCTTCTTACTGTAGTAGAGTGGTCTGTCCTATAGATAGACAATATGCAGCTACTTGTTTGTATAATGGGAAACTTATACTACAAACTTTATGGCGATGCGGTAGAGTGTTCGCCTACGGGACAAGAGATCCCGAGTTCGAGGCGTGGTCTGGTCGAACATATTTCAGCTGGGTTACATTGGCACACACTGTAAATAACCAAACGTGATGTGAGATAGAGTAGAAGTTGTTGTAAATTGAACGAATCGAGGAATAATCTTAATGTGGAGTATGTAGTAGAGTGGTCTGTCCCATAGATAGACAATATGTAGCTATCTGTTTGTATAAGTGGATACTTATACTGCATTGCTTTAGAGCTAGCTTTTATAGCGATGTGGAAGACTGTTCACCTATGGAAAAAGAGATCCCGAGTTCGAGCCCTGTTCGGGTCGGACTCTTTTAGCTGGGTAATATTTGGCTCCCACCGAGGGACAGATAACATGAAGGAAATAGTTACAATAGATCAGATAACAAATGAACGAATAGATGAAAGACCGACAATACAGGACAATGAAAATGCGACAGAGGGATCAGAATTAAATACAGACCAAACAAAGTAGTGCAAAGGAACAGCCTGTTCCAGCAACACGAAGATCAAAGAAAGGAAAAAAACTACCGGACAGATACGGAGATTTAATTTCGCATACAATAGTTAGACCTATTTATAGTAGAGTGCATGCATTATATTCATAACTCAAGTCAGGAGTACTTAATGAATATATATATATCTCATATATTTACATGAAAACAAAAAAAACCTAATGCTTTGTTTGAAATTTAAGTTTGGAGAGGAAATCTTCAATAACTGCGAAAACGCATTCCATAAGAGGGTGGAAGTGTGTAACCAGATTATTTTGATGGGTTTTAGCCCATACCAGCTATTTATAGATTTCGTTTTTGGCGGCAACCTTTGATCACATGGTGAGAGTTTAGCTGTTTTTACGGTCAGTCGTCTGCTGGACATTGGTCAGACATCATCTTCTGAAGATATCTTCGATAAGGTGAGCCGTAGATTCATTGTTTAATTGGAATATACTTGTAAACGTTTTTCTTTCTTTTCCCGGGGTGGTCTTTATATTGGTTTGACCGTTGGTAATTTGTAATTGATTCTATGTGTTCTTTTGGAGTTTTTCCTGTTTTCGCGTCTTTGTCATGTCCCGGCATATCTACCATTTTTGCAGATAACACTGTATTATATGCTACCCTTATTTACAGCTAACTCCCATATAATGAGATGTAAATGAATGAAATGAACAGAAGTAGAGGATTGATAAATTCAGTCAATTTGATTGATAATCTTTTGTTTGCAATTGCTCCATTCTTTGTATATTAGAAGAAAGCAAGAGTAACTTTGGAAAGAGTCTATAAACATATCATGAACGATTTGATATGTTTTAAATAGCTAGATGAATGAAGTGTATATATTGCTGTTGCAATGTAAACAATACTGGCGATGTATATGTTGTTTATTTAATGTATTGATTGTACAAATTAACAAATGTTACTTTATTGTAATGCTCCATTTATAATTAAAGTAATTGCAGGATGAGGAATTCAGGATTAAAATGTATACATTACATTTCGGGGTAGGACTGTAGGGAACTGATTACATAGATGTGATGAAGAGAATAGAAATTTCATATTTGTAATAAAGCTGTGAATTTCAAGTGTAACTTACACAGGACACATATATTTATTTATAGAAGTGTCTTGAAGCCTTATGTGTCTAATTAGTGAACAATGCAAAGCCTTATCAGACTTTATCAAATGCCTTTCAGTTGGTTTTAACAGAACAGAGCTAATTTTATCAAGACAGCAATTCTTTCCCCCACTGAATCCATGGTTTATAAACAAATCGACGTGAATTGATGAAAGTCTGGTACAGGGTGTTGCAAACATTCCACTAATCCGCCAAGCAGTATCTAGAGAGAGTATATCTAAAAGTTAGCAATGAAAACAACAACGGTAAAATACTTAATTGGTGATGGCAATTTTTATTGTAAATTGAAGCAATTAATGTTTCAGTGATTTTCATGTTTCAAAATCTCAGGAAAATTATTTAATTTTACTAAAAAGAAAGAGTCTCGTAGATAATCGTCATGAAGATTCATTTCATGAGAGATTGTTTCAAAATCCAGACATTATTCGATAAAGCCACAATATACATTACCTCTTGTAGCCATATTGTTTTTCAAATCGTTACAATTTGAACTGTGTTGTGGGGGATGGGGATAGGACGAATGCTTTCAATTAGTAGAGGACATTGAGAGACGGTTTACCTGTCATCACAAATGTTGTTAAACGGGCCCTTTGAATCGATTTGTTGACGGGGCCGAATCATACGTTAAGTAAGACAACCGTAAGCTGGACAAATGGCAATTACAATACCTCCCATTGAGGTGAGGTTATAACATCAAAACAAATACATTTCAAGCAAAAACACACCTTTCGATATAAAGGTATAACATTAAATTCGATCTTAACCCTGTTGAACTCCCACAGCTGATAGTATCATCACTATTACTATTTTATAAGTTCTAACATAATCTTTAATTGGACTCAATATTGAGTAGCGAACACTGTAGACCAGGTATGGACGTAGCGAATGTTCACACTTATCTTGATTTATATCGTTCACGAAGTTGGTTTATAGTTATATGTAATATGATAAGATTATATTGCTAAAATAGCGCAAATCAAGCTAAGAGTTACATTTGAGCCCATCGATATTAAATATACACGGTGGCATTTAAGATTATATAAACTGTTCACAAAAGCAAACTTATACCTTTTCTAATTGACGGATTCGTGTATAAGTTAATTTTAGCTAACCATTTCGCGTTTCTGGTTTAACTATGAAATATTATATATAGATCTTTAAAACTGGAAGGCCAAAATTTAGTCATAAAATAATATGGGCGTAACGTAATACATCTTGGGTTTCCCAAACGTTGAATTGTTTAGCTTCAATGCGATATACTCTTCCTCATAAAAGCAGATAAAACAGAATGAAGTATTAGGTTCGGTTGAAATTAAAGAAAAATCTACAGCTTTGTGAGGTATGCAAATATGATAACAATTATTTCATACCGTTAAAAGGCACAACTTGACTTGTGTTAACAGTGTATATGAGGGTCGACATATGCACCTGCAGAGTCTGATCGAAATACACATTGTTCACATATTATTTACACAAGGTTGTTAGAAGCTTTAAACTGTTTCAATTATAATAAGAACATATGTACAGAAGTATCTGAACCTAAACTGGTCAGAAACGCCAATTTGTACCTGTTCCCATGACTAATTTAATGTCGTTCTTTGGCGTAATTACCCGTTCTCACCGCCGATCTGAGGTTGTAAAATGATCTCCCTCGCGCTGTAGGCGGTCCTGGCGGATCTGCAGCGGTCTATATATTAGTCAAATCAATATGTGTAGCGATCGAGAAGTCAGATAGTCTTGAAGCGGGCTGTAATACATCTTGTAGTGCTCTGGTAAACTCGTGTACCAGGTTTAGTTAATCGGGAAGAGATCTAGGCACACGACCCTAATCAAATGCATTTACTTGATCAACTCGATAATTTGCAGCCCACACACCGATCTCTACTCGAACATACACGACTTTTTTCCGACCATACCCGACTATTTAATTCCTGCTGCGCAACGTCCATACTGTTGCTTCTTCTACAATTGTATACATATTCTATACTGCTATTGTGCTTCGGTCGTGCCCGATAGAACATGTTCGGTATAAGCCGGGGAGAGGTCGGGCTCGGAATGTTGATCGGGTAGACATCGGGAATGGTCGGGGAGGTCTGATATAGGTCGAGTAGAAGTTTCTGCAAGTGGTCTGAAAGGGTCTTGAGTTAGTCTAGTATGGTCCGCTATATGTCTGACAGGCATCCCCTTCCGTCGTCCAGCCCCTTGACCAAACACGTGGTAGAGCATGGTCGCAATTATTTGGACGATCGGGGAAATCGAGGTACTATTATCGTCGTTTGGAATTTCGCATATAGAATCATTGCTGATAACATAGTCAGCAAGGCCCTCATCATAATAGAACAGGGCTCAACATAAAGTGTTTATTCCATGTTCTGAAACTCTTCGTTGTACCTTAAACCCTATGCTGTGAATCACTGAGGAGATTATTTAGAATTCCAACAACATAGGGTCATGTTGGAAAATAAATGAGATATTGTGGGGAAAAGACCAGTTTATTTCTCCTTATCTAGATATCTGATGTTAGTTCATATATAAGAAAAAAAATGATCCAAATTAAAAAAGAACAGAGAGTACAGTACACACGTTGAACATTATTTGACACCTGCGTTTCAAAGTAAGAATAGGCATTGTGTATATTGCCGCGAATTTGGTAAAACCCTTGAACATTTTCCTTGCTAGAACCTTCTCTACATACACGTACCATGTAAATGTACAATAGTTGGTGTATTTAATGGTAGACTATGTGACCTCTTACATCTGTATGTTGAGTGATTAATTCAGGTCATTAATGCAGATGGGCTTGGTCAACCAAATTGCGAAATATATTGTGCCAATTGTCTAGCATAATAGAAGGATTTCGGAAAGGTCGGAAATATCGTTAGTATTGATTAAATAATAGCATATAAACTTGTTGTGATAACCAAATACATCCACCGTATACAATGATAGGATAGCAATCAGAAAGAATACTTTTCATCATCTAAATTCTTTTATCAAATCCCAATTTTACGATACTACTCAATTATAAACTGAGCTGAACATGTAAATAACGTCTTGTATTTGTGTCTAGAATATTAGAAATGTCTTAAAGTTAGAAAGTGGTATAGTTTAATGATAAGCTTGGCTTTCACTGTTTCACTGAAACTGTTGCTATGTTTATCGAAACATAGTGACATGGTTACGAATATACTATGGATTTCTTATATAACGTAAATCTGTTTTTGGTGTGCATTTGGGTTTTACCCAACTTATTTCTGTTATTTATATTTCTTGGAATCCTTGAAATGATATAACCAAAGACTGTGGAATTATTTTTTCTTGTCATTTGTATGTTGACTGTCAGATTCTAAAGACTTCACATATTGTATCGACTCGATATTCTGAAGATAAAATTAGTGTTAAATCTGAAGTCGAAATTGATAGAAAATTAAGTAAGTTTCGGTATCATAGTCTCGTAGTGTCTTCAAACGTAAATAAAAAGAAAAGATCGCACAAACTTTATCAACGTTAAGTACTGTTTGGCTTTTTTTTAACAGTATAGTTTCTAACCGACCTGTACATCCGCACGATCTACGCTATTCACAAATTACTTAAACATGCTTGTAAGTAGTACTATAACATAAGACTCCGTTGACGAGCTTGTGAGAGGTCATATATTATAGGACTAGCTTTTAAGTAGCTTGCGTTAATAGGTTCGAAACGAGTATTGAGCTGGTTCTGCCTTTGATATGTTTACACCAAAACGGCGCAAGTACTGGTTATGTCTTTACATACATGTATAGCTTTACATTGGGGACAGTTTCACTTCCGACATTTAAACGGTCATTTCCATTCAATTATATTACAATCTCATTAAAATCATCTCCTATTAACGCTATGCTTACATTTGGTCAGATCGTGTACTTTAGTCAGGTTGATTAAATTATAATATATTTGGAAATGTATGTGTATTAGAAAGGATTTAGACAAACGTTTGGCACAGGTAACAATTCACTTATTTTGTCTTATTCTTTTAATGTTTAAACTTCTCAGTTTCCAATATGCAGTAATATTTGTTTTGCGATAAGAAGACATTTACTGTTTTCCCTTTGAAGAACAATTTAACCCTCTGCGTCTTGACTGAATGCGTGCTTATTTCGATATTGACATAATTATATTTCAATTTTAGTTTTATATGAACAGAGGACGCTAAAGAAGTCTAAACAGTGGTAAACACACTTGGCTACAATATGTAAATACACCTGTTTCGAATTGATGGTTCTGTAATATAAATAGCTGAACATTTTTGGTTTCCCATTGCTTAAACGTTATGATTAATACATCTAGGTATACCAACTTCGTTTTATGGTTTCCCTAAATAATTTGTAAAACCAAGATAGGTCATAATTGGTTATCGTTACGAAGCAGGAAGCCGTTCGATATAGTAAGTACAGCAATTTGATTGGATGTTTGTGTGTCAGTGAAACAATAATAAAATGTTCTTATCCAAACAAAAAGGCCCGCTTTGAAAATAGTTTGACACAAAAGTTTCTTAGGTGATGAACGAATACAATGTAATATTCTTCGGTTACTATATATCACAAAAGTTGTACTTCTTTTAAATGTTAATATTGTTATAAAAAACAATTTCCGATTTGTCGAAAAACATTGCCAGGGGACGTTTTCCTTATAAGTAATGAGTAATATAATGTAATATTCTTCGGTTACTATTAATCACAAAAATTATACTTCTTAAAATGTTAACATTGTTATAAAATAAATGTCCGATTTTTCGAAAAACATTGCCAGGGGCCGTTTTCCTTATAAGTATGGAGTAAGAGTATTGAACACTTTTTTTATTTATATTAAAACAGGTGAGCGATAAACGAATACCATGATCGTCTTGTTAATTGGTTAGAGCTGTACATAACATTGCAAAATGAGAACGTTTTAAGCATTTTCTGTTCTTGTCACTCTGTTTTCACAGAAGTCGTCTGTTCCAGTTGCGTATACATGTGGTAAAGGCTTACGTTTCATGGCAGTTTGCAATATTATCTCTACCCGCGATGAAATATAAAGCAAACTGTTTATATGTAAAGTTTAGCTTCTGGAATACGTATGTTTACTTCATAGAAGTAACAATACTAAAATTAAATTAATTTGATTGATGTTTTTGTTAGCAGAATGTCTAATGGTTATACTATATCTCGATTAAGCAGCCGTCGTATAGCCAAGGCATCCCAGTATGCTTCGTGGCAATTGGAGGTTTATTGTTTATTGTTTCTATTGAAAATACAGATCGTTATTTGTTCTGTTCTTCAAATGACGGTTTTGGAAGCATCTAATCAAAACTTTCTTCAACTTAAGCGTAATGAATAAATGTAGTTGGAAACATCGTGGTGCAATAGTCTCATTGTGCCATAATGCTTTTGCAGATGAGTGAAAATGAGTTTGCAAGTGAAAAGGGTTTAAATGGAGTCCCTAGATATAAGTCAGTACTAAAAGAGAATGTGTAATTGGCGAAACACTTACAATATAATCAAATAATAATTTACCAGTGATTGAACATGTCGAGACAAGTTTCTTTACCTGCATGTTGTACCAGGAACAAATGGTTCGTATGCCTCATATGGTTGTCATTGAAATATTATGGAGTATGTATCATTGAGTTGAAAAGTACGCCTTTGAACAAAGACAATTCTGGATAAAGTTTGTCGGGCTCTTTCAAAAGGATTTTCTTGTAACTACTTGGGGTATAACAATGAAATGTTGCACTTTTATTGGAGCAATTAGATTAACATCAATACAAAGTCTCACATCTGTTATACGCAATTAAGCAGGAGCAAATCTTAAGAAAGCGTGGACTCCAATATCTAAATGTAATATGTATGGCATGTGTGTCAATGTCTCAGCTCACATGCTCAGACCCTGTTTCGATTGGTATACAAGAGAAAGTTGATGCAAGGCATCAATGTCGCCGGAAAAGACTGCATTGATTTATTTTTTAACACACATGTATTCTTGACTTTCATTAGTCTAAACATAGTTCGTTTTTAAAATACAGGGTTTGGATTTTTCGCCACAAACGGCCGGTTTGAGAACAACATGGCTGACTTTCATACAAATGTTTTTATCTTTTAATTTTCTGGTCTTAATTACATAATAAAACGAGTAAATAAAGTATTTATATGTTTAAAAATCCAAATATATTCTTATGACCATAATCAGACTTTATTCGGATACATCAAACCTCCGAAACCACTTTCGAGAGCGGTTTGATCGGTTTAAGAAAACAGTTTTAAGTAACAGTTGTGTAAATAAATGGAAAAAACTGGTCTTAGTTTTAAAACTGGTTTGATTAACAAATGGATGGTTTACGAAACTAGTTTTAAACCGAAACTAGTTTATGCCCAACAAACGGGCCCGGAGAATAAACGGTTAAATGGTATGCATGTAACAAGCCATGTAAGAAATGGTTCGCTGTAAAATAAGTCATTGTGGTAGTTGTTCTGAAGAGAATATCATGTTCGTTGATTGAAATGATAAACGAATATTTCATTTCTACATGTGATATAACACAAGCTAATTTGACTGATCGTTTCAACGTTGTTTTTGACTGGATTAAAGATTATATTATCTCAGACGAACAATTCGGCTTTAAAATGATTTGCCTCCAGTGTTGAGCATATGTTTAATAATGGTCAAATACTTAATTGTTCATGTATCGATATAATATAATTATTTGACAGCGTGAATCGAAATGCACTGGGGTACAAACTGTTAAGGGTTGACTGGTATGCACATAACACGCCATGTAAGAAATGGTTCGCTGTAAAATAAGTAATTGTGTTAGTTATTCTGAAGAGGAAAACATGTTCGTTGATTGAAATGACAAACGAATATTTCATTTTTACTGTAGATATAACAGAAGCTACAGAACATGTTTGTAAATCGAGTTTTAAAACTTGGGAGAGGTTTTATCGCAAAACTCATTTTTATTGTAATTCTCGTTGTACAGAATTGTATTACAATGTTTGTCATTGCAACGGGTTTTGCAATAATATTTTTGATCTTTTCAACATTGTGTTTGACTGGATTAAAGAGTATATCATCTCAGACGAACAGTTCGGTTTTAAAAAGATTGTTTCTACAACCGGTGTTAGTTATAGCCTCCAGTGTTGAGCATATGTTACAAAATGGTAAAATACTTTATTTATCGATGTAAAGTGATATGACAGCGTAAATCGAAATTCACTGTGGTACACACTGTTTATATTAGGAAAAGAGGGTTAAATGGTATGCACGTTACACGCCAGGTAAGAAAGGGTTCGCTGTAAAATAAGTCATTGTGGTAGTTATTCCGAGTTCTATGAAATAGCGGTCGGTTTAAAATAGGGAGAAGTGCTACGATCACCGATTTTGTACTTATTGTTTGTGGAGGTTCTAGAACTCTGCTAGTCGAATAATTGTAGAACGGGTGTAAGTTCATATGAACTTACATTTATCTTATATTAGAATTCAGATGACATGGTTATCTTCATTGAATCAACGAATGATTTAGAAACTAGTCTAACTCTTTTAAAAACTAACTGTGATAACTCGGGTCTGGGGATAAACTTCGACAATACTAAAATCATATTTTTTCCGCAACAGAGTCGTATTAAACATGAGAAGCATCGGGCATTTGATGTGCAGTTTATAGAAATAGTTTACGATTTTAATTACCTTGGAGACTAGGAGTATTACTGCATTGTAAATGCTCGTTTGGTCGTCATCAACTACATTTTAGGTTAATACATGAATTTATCTACAGCCCAAAACCTATGTGTTAATTGTTTGATACTTTTGTATCTTCAATTTTAAATTATTGGTCAGAGGAAAGCCGCTTTTATTTATTGAAAGATATTGAACGGCTACATATGAAGTTTTTTTAGAAGACTTTAAGCTGTAACTACTAGTAACGTTTTTGTTTACGGATATTCTTATTATTTCTCCCCTTGTAAACAGGGGAGATATATTGTTTATGTCCTTGATGTCTGTCTGTCCGTCTGTCTGTCCGTCCGTCCGTCCGTCCGTCCGTCCGTCCGTCCGTCTGTCTGTCTGTCTGTCTGTCTGTCTGTCTGTCTGTCTGTCTGTCTGTCTGTCTGTCTGTCTGTCTGTCTCTCTGTCCGAAATCGTGTCCGCTCCATATCTCCAAGACGGCTTGAAGGATTTTCATGAAACTTGGGTCACATGTTCACCTCATCAAGGCGATGTGCAGAAACTATGTCTCGACCATCCCGGTTCAAGGTCAATGTCACGGTTGAAGATCAAAGGTTTGAGGCTTTATTTCGTGTCCGCTCCATACCTCCAAGACGGCTTGAAGGATTTTCATGACACTTGGGTCAGATGTTCACCTCATCAAGGCAATGTACAGAACCCATGTCTCGACCATCCTGGATCAAGGTCAATGTCACGCTTGAAGGTCGAAGGTTTGAGGCTTAATTCGTGTCCGCTCCATATCTCCAAGACGGCTTGAAGGATTTTCCTTAAACTTGGGTCAGATGTTCACCTCATCAGGGCGATGTCCAGAACCCCCATGTGTTGACCATACCGGTTGAAGGTCAAGGTCACGCATGAAGGTCAAAGGTTTGAGGCTTTATTTCGTGTCCGCTCCATATCTCCAGGACGGCTTGAAGGATTTTCCTTAAACTTGGGTCACATGTTCACCTTATCAAGGCGATGTGCAGAACCCATGTCTCGACCATCCCGGGTCAAGGTCACGCTTGAAGGTCAAAAGTTTGAGGCTTTATTTCGTGTCCGCTCCATATCTATGTCTCGACCATCCCGGTTCAAGGTCATGGTCACGGTTGAAGGTCAAAGGTTTGAGGCTTTATTTCGTGTCCGCTCCATACCTCCAAGACGGCTTGAAGGATTTTCATGACACTTGGGTCAGATGTTCACCTCATCAAGGCAATGTACAGAACCCATGTCTCGACCATCATGGATCAATGTCAAGGTCACGCTTAAAGGTCGAAGGTTTGAGGCTTTATTTCGTGTCCGCTCCATATCTCCAAGACGGTTTGAAGGATTTCTAAGAAACTTGGATCAGATGTTCACATCATCAAGGCGATATGCTGAACCCATGTCTCGATCATACCGGTTTAAGGTCAAGGTCACGCTTGAATGTTAAAGGTTTGAGGCTTTATTTCGTGACCGCTCCATATCTCCAAGACGGCTTAAAGGATTTTCCTTAAACTTGGGTCAGATGTTCACCTCATCAGGGCGATGTGCAGAACCCCCATGTGTTGACCATACCGGTTCAAGGTCAAGGTCACGCTTGAAGGTCAAAGGTTTGAGGCTTTATTTCGTGTCCGCTCCATATCATTTAAAAAATGGTAAAATACTTTATTTATCGATGTAAAGTGATATGACAGCGTAAATCGAAATTCACTGTGGTACACACTGTTTATATTAGGAAAAAAGGATTTCCTTGTAACTACTTGGGGTATAACAATGAAATGTTGCACTTTTATTGGAGCAATTAGATTAACATCAATACAAAGTCTCACATCTGTTATACGCAATTAAGCAGGAGCAAATCTTAAGAAAGCGTGGACTCCAATATCTAAATGTAATATGTATGGCATGTGTGTCAATGTCTCAGCTCACATGCTCAGACCCTGTTTCGATTGGTATACAAGAGAAAGTTGATGCAAGGCATCAATGTCGCCGGAAAAGACTGCATTGATTTATTTTTTAACACACATGTATTCTTGACTTTCATTAGTCTAAACATAGTTCGTTTTTAAAAAGATTTTTTCTACAACCGGTGTTAGTTTAAGCCTCCAGTGTTATGCATATGTTACATAATGGTAAAATACTTTATTGTTCATTTATCAATATGAAAAAAATGCTTTGACAGCTTGAATCGTAATGCACGAAGATTAGGAGCCAATTTGTTTCACTTAAACTGGTTTTAGTTCTTGGTTTAAGGTTTCAACAGTTTATTATCAAACCAAAACTGGTTTACAGGGTTTGGATTTTTCGCCACAAACGGCCGGTTTGAGAACAACATGGCTGACTTTCATACAAATGTTTTTATCTTTTAATTTTCTGGTCTTAATTACATAATAAAACGAGTAAATAAAGTATTTATATGTTTAAAAATCCAAATATATTCTTATGACCATAATCAGACTTTATTCGGATACATCAAACCTCCGAAACCACTTTCGAGAGCGGTTTGATCGGTTTAAGAAAGTTTTAAAACTGGTTTGATTAACAAATGGATGGTTTACGAAACTAGTTTTAAACCGAAACTAGTTTATGCGCAACAAACGGGCCCGGAGAATAAACGGTTAAATGGTATGCATGTAACACGCCATGTAAGAAATGGTTCGCTGTAAAATAAGTCATTGTGGTAGTTGTTCTGAAGAGAAAATCATGTTCGTTAATTGAAATGATAAACGAATATTTCATTTCTACATGTGATATAACTAGGGATGGCAACGATTAATCGGTTACCCGGTTAACCGTACGTTTTCCGATTAATCGGTTAGTAATTTCGGTAACCGAGTACTCGGAAGAAAAGATAAAATATATACACAGTTGTGTTTAACCTTTTGTTCTTTTGTTCTTTTCAATTTGTCACACGTATCTGACATGAGAGGTTAATTATTCACACCTCGATCGGCCAGTGTTTACATTACTGCGCTATTGATGATCGTTTGTTTATGTAATTAAGGCAGAAATTATAAGATAATGACTTATTAATTATATTCGGCGTTTGTTTTGATAATACAACTAATTGGAGTGAGTGTGATACATTTAAATTGTTGTTTTTGTAAATTATTATTTACCAACACGATTGGAAGAGTAATTTGAAGTTTGTAACACATTTTCCCCTGTGTTGGTATTTAAAGATATGCACCTATGTACCTTTTTCATTAGACATATTATAAATCGTATAACAGTCACTTCGTTAAAAAAGATCTACAGAATATATTGCCATAATGCCGCCTTCTACATCCTTTGTTTGGAAGTATTTCAAACGGTGTGCTGATGATAACAAAGTCACTTGCAGTTTGTGTGGTAATGAACTGTCTTGGACTGGTGGAACCAGTAACATGCGCAACCATATTCGACTAAAACAGTGGATATTATTGTCTATGAATCTATACGGTTAACCGGGTAACCGGTTACAAAATTGTACGAGTAACCGGTTAGTAATATCGGTAACCGTTGCCATCCCTAGATATAACACAAGCTAATTTGACTGATCGTTTCAACGTTGTTTTTGACTGGATTAAAGATTATATTATCTCAGACGAACAATTCGGTTTTAAAATGATTTGCCTCCAGTGTTGAGCATATGTTTAATAATGGTCAAATACTTAATTGTTCATGTATCGATATAATATAATTATTTGACAGCGTGAATCGAAATGCACTGGGGTACAAACTGTTAAGGGTTGACTGGTATGCACATAACACGCCATGTAAGAAATGGTTCGCTGTAAAATAAGTAATTGTGTTAGTTATTCTGAAGAGGAAAACATGTTCGTTGATTGAAATGACAAACGAATATTTCATTTTTACTGTAGATATAACAGAAGCTACAGAACATATTTGTAAATCGAGTTTTAAAACTTGGGAGAGGTTTTATCGCAAAACTAATTTTTATTGTAATTCTCGTTGTACAGAATTGTATTACAATGTTTGTCATTGCAACGGGTTTTGCAATAATATTTTTGATCTTTTCAACATTGTGTTTGACTGGATTAAAGAGTATATCATCTCAGACGAACAGTTCGGTTTTAAAAAGAATTTTTCTACAACCGGTGTTAGTTATAGCCTCCAGTGTTGAGCATATGTTACAAAATGGTAAAATACTTTATTTATCGATGTAAAGTGATATGACAGCGTAAATCGAAATTCACTGTGGTACACACTGTTTATATTAGGAAAAGAGGGTTAAATGGTTTGCACGTTACACGGCAGGTAAGAAAGGGTTCTCTGTAAAATAAGTCATTGTGGTAGTTATTCCGAGTTCTATGAAATAGCGGTCGGTTTAAAACAGGGAGAAGTGCTACGATCCCCGATTTTGTACTTATTGTTTGTGGAGGTTCTAGAACTCTGCTTGTCGAATAATTGTAGAACGGGTGTAAGTTCATATGAACTTACACTTATCTTATATTAAAATTCAGATGACATGGTTATCTTCATTGAATCAACGAATGATTTAGAAACTAGTCTAACTCTTTTAAAAACTAACTGTGATCATTCGGGTCTGGGGATAAACTTCGACAATACTAAAATCATATTTTTTCCGCAACAGAGTCGTATTAAACATGAGAAGCATCGGGCATTTGATGTGAAATTTATAGAAATAGTTTACGATTTTAATTACCTTGGATACTAGGAGTATTACTGCATTGTAAATGCTCGTTTGGTCGTCATCAACTACATTTTAGGTTAATACGTGAATTTATCTACAGCCCAAAACCTATGTGTTAATTGTTTGATACTTTTGTATCTTCAATTTTGAATTATTGGTCAGAGGAAAGTCGCTTTTATTTACTGAAAGATATTGAACGGCTACATATGAAGTTTTTTTAGAAGACTTTAAACTGTAACTACTAGTAACGTTTTTGTTTACGGATATTCTTATTAATATTTCCTTTTTCTATTTATAGCATTTCTAGTTCCCGAGACCAATCAGGGCTTTTTGCTCTTAAATCAACTAGGTAAGTAGTAGTGTTATGAAGGATGGTTATATATACGAAATGCCAGTAGGGGTTTTGACTGGATTTATCATAACCATAAATTCTGTACCAATGAAAATCTTAATATTGTTTTGGAGATTCAGGCCAGCAGAAATGAGAGATGATATTTTTAAAAATCTACCAATAATATTAAATGTGAACTTTCTTAGTTGATAAATCATATTTTAGCAATATAAAGCAATCGCTTGTAGACATTTCCTGAAATATGTTCTATTGTAGAGATTTGCTTAAATTTTGAACAGAGATATTTAGAGTATAAGAAACACAAATATGGAATAAAAAGTATGGGTAACCATAATAGTTTTTAAGCTAGGTCTACATTTAGAACACCACTATTTGATAGTTTTGGAAAACGTATACTGTAATAAAATGTTAAGGGCTTCTCATCATAAATCAAATAGCAAATCATATGAACACGATTGAATATGCAGTTTGTAGTAGTAGTGTTAAATACAATACACCATGATAACAGAAATCATTTGACAAGGGTGAACATTTTCAGGGTTATCAAAGATGTTTTGACTCAAAATGTAGATTGGTGTATCTGTTCCATTTAGATGAATAATAACATATAGATTGCAAAGTTTTTTCCTTAGAAATGTTATGTTTTTAAACACTCCCACCCTGTAGTAGTAGTGTTAAATACAATACACCATGATAACAGAAATCATTTGACAAGGGTGAACATTTTCAGGGTTATCAAAGATGTTTTGACTCAAAATGTAGATTGGTGTATCTGTTCCATTTAGATGAATAATAACATATAGATTGCAAAGTTTTTTCCTTAGAAATGTTATGTTTTTAAACACTCCCTTTTAGAAACACAAATGCATCAGCTGACTTTTGTAACATTGTGGCAAAATGCAACATATTGCTGAAAATTAGAAACTCAATTATTTTACTTAGTTTATGCATATTTTCCATCCGTTGTTACCCAATTCACCGTTTGAAAATAAATCAGTTTCTCGATTGTTTCCGATTTCCTCTTTGATAATAACTGTCCCGATTTTACGGAGCCCCTAAAGTCACATTCAACATATTTGTTAAATATGCAAATATGCGATTTTTATTTCGTTAAAATATGATTCCTCATCTACTGAAGTAATGTATCGACATATTAAAATAAAGTATAAAAATTTGATTTCGTTTTTACAAAATATTTCGTTTAAACGATATGATGATTTCGTTAATACGAAATAAATCGGCTAATTTGCATGTTAAAATAAAGTATCGAATTATTATTTCATTTTAACGAAATAAGTATTTCGTTAAAACGAAACGATTATTGGGGGAAAGAACGATGTTACTATTTCTTAAAGCCTTATTTGGAATTGGATCAGTATTTACTAATAATGTGATATGTTAAGGGGATGTGCATATGATATAATCATGACCCATCCCTGTTGTCCATGTGTTTACTTGTCAGCACTTTTCCCTGGAAGAACCGTGTAAAACAAACTTAATTTGCTAATTACACCCCTTGTATCATTCATATTGAAAACAGACCTTCCAGACCCATATTCATCATTTTAGATAAAATTCTAATTCTTATAATTTTTTCTAAATTCATAAAGAAGCAACAGTCGAAAAAATGTAATTTTATAACTTATAATATTCTTTAAATTTATCATTAAAGTTGATTAACTCTTTCCCACATACAACCAATCAGCAGCAAAAGACTTTGAAAACATATTAACAAAAACCTGAAAAATCACCATAAACAATAGCTTAATTGTTAAATAAAGTTAAAAACATTGTGGCCAAAGGAGAAATTGCTCATCATGAACAATTTCACCTTTGGCCACAATGTTTTCAAAAACCGTCTGTCGCTATTGCGTCAAAATGCGTCTTATATGTAAGAAAACCTTAAAAATAGTTGGCAAATACTCTCCCTCATTATTTGTAAATTTGTTTCTTCAGATAATCGCTCTGATAGCTCTGTCGGTAGCGACGCGGGCTGTCAATCGAGGGGTTGTGAGTTCGAATCCCAGCTCGACCAACAATCTTTCCGACGTTTGACAAAAGTCACTGTGACAAGCGTCATTCATCTTTCACAAATGGGCTAACAGTCAATGTGGACAAGCAGCGAATTGCTTGGAAAGTATGTTGTGTGGTGTAATGGAAACATATGAGTAGGTGAATTAGCCGCCACGAAATGACTGAAAAATTATTGAAAACGGCGTTAAACCCCTATTAATCAATTCTTCAGATGTTCATGTGACTAGAAGAAACCGGATTCTACTGGACGCTATGCACCCGTAGTGCTAAGATAAGAAGTATTTTGATCAGAAGGAAATCAGCCTGACAGCTTCATGGATAACTATCAGACAAGAGAACGATCTTTGGTCGACTGGCCGAAGAAATACCTCGTCCAAGATTACAAAAAATTCGCCAAAGCAGGATTTTGGTACAAGCGAAATGGTATGAGAAAACTCGACATTTATGCGTCTATGATTTATGTTCACATATTTTATATGTTTTGATTTCATTTTCATACGATGTTCTAGACATGAACAAATTATTTGATACCACATGAAAGCAGACCCATTGGACTTAAGACAAAAGTAATTGACTAGACGATGCTAATGTTTTTTCAAAGTTTTTGCATGATTACAAAATGTTTGGAATTCGAATCGCTGTCGTCTCGTATTACGAACAGAAAATAATAAAGTAAATACTTTCAGAAAATTAAGAAATAAATTATAATGACCGATGTTTAAACATGAGGGCCAATATGACTCTTAATCGATCACCTGCATAATGGTATATATTAGGGATGGGAACGAATATTGAAAACGATATTCGAATATTCGTTTTCCTTATTCGAATATATTCGAATATTCGATTTTCGAATCAGAAATCGGTATCCGATTTCAGGTTATTCCATTCAGATACTCCCGTTTTCTTTTTCAAATAATGGCAATTTTCCAAGTAAAGGTATGAGCTATTGTTTACGTATATTTCATGTTTTCAACTGAACTTACACTCTCTTTTTCCCCAATAGATGTATTTGAATTTCAATTTGAAGTAAATCAAGAAATAAATCCCTTCCAAACGATAAACCAAATCGAAACGTTTTGTGAGCCGTATATTCATTCAGGTGTCGCTTTTTACCGAGTTTAATATTGAATCGAATCAAATAATTAACGAAATAATTATAAATCTTATTCATACAAAAAGCATAGGGAGTTGGGTGATATTTCTTTTACCGATTTCGTCTAGTCAATTTAACCGCGTGTTGGAAGAAAACAAAATCGCGGACGATTCAATTTGTTCGCTTATGTGACTTCATTTTTGAAGAGGTAAAGAGGAAAGCTGCATACTTTTGAGACGTAATGCGATGTTTACATATGATTTATTCAATGTTTGCAACAGCTGTCTTTGATGTAAACATCGACTATATTTTGGTTAGGCTGGGAGGGTTTTACGGAACTGCAGACTGTCAACGTTTATACATGTTTGTTGATTTAAAAATATCGAACAAACTGGTCGTCAATGTGATGTCTGGTTACACACGATTAGATTTCTGGTTAACGTACGCGTGACAATTATTGATTTTATTATCGTTTCTTATGTTTTGACATACGTTGTAAAAACACAACAAACGACACATACACAAACTTTATCACTTCACCCTTAATCATGATTAGCTCCAACTCGCGACCGATGTCAGAAGTTTACTAATAATGTTTTGTTTATTTTTAGAAAATAGTACACTGAAAACGAATATTCTTATTCGACAACAGTATTCGAATATTCGTCCGTTTTTCGAATATTCGAATATTCGAATATTCGTTCCCATCCCTAGTATATATGCAAATGATTTACTGATAATATCGGGGGAAATGTGTTCAATATGGCTGGAAAAAATTATGTAGGGTGTCAAATTTCTGCTTAACCGTTTCCCTAATAGAGACGGTTTCTGACGCCTCTGTAGCAGATAACTTTGGAAAAGATTGTCGCCTAAGGAACAATGGCTCACTATAAGCAATTTATCCTTTTGCCGCAATGTCTGATCAATATTATATTTCATTTACAGCTGTTTTTTCTTATTGCCAAGATGTTTTCAAATTTTATTTGTATTTGTTTTAGTTTGGTATTTATAGGATTGTTTAAGTCTGGTTGGATATGAGTGGGCCTTTATGTATTTGTTGGAGATCGGGATCAAGATTGACCTGTACATACACAGTCCAATCTATCACTACACAACGTATACGTTTGATAACAATCTAGTGCGCATGTATAGGAATTTCGGGTATTTAATGCTATTTCATCTTTCTTGCGCGAAACGACGTCGCTCCATTTGAAGATACGCCAAAATGAAGTATCAAGGAATTCACGTGATGTCGTTTTCGTACAAGCATGTCTTCATTTGTTTGTAGACTTAGTGTGTCTGAACCTTTTGTTTTAGTAAATTTCAGGAATATTTTCTTTTTTATGAAAGCTAGTAAGTAAATACTGGTTATGAAAGAGTGTATATGTCTCTTGCAAAATGTATTTGTTTTCAACAACCTTAACATAAATAAAGGACTGGATTACTATTTAAATTGCTTAAACAACATTATCATTCTCGGACTTGACTGACTGAGTGATTTCATCCATGTATACATCCCGCTTGCCCTATGTGTTTCTTAATTATTTATGTTTTTTTTAGTTCTGCAACGTTATTCTGATGTATTGCATTGCCACTTTTGTGCTCTCAGTTTGGGAAGATGGCGTGCCAATGACGACCCATACTTAGAGCATGCCAAACACTCACCAACATGCATTCATCTGTTAACTGTTAAAGGAAGACAGTGGATACGTGGACATGTGCCGCCGCGTAATGTAAGTTAGACATATACATGAAGGTATTCAAATATTATTACAAATATGTAATTGTTTGTATTCATGACAGTACTTGATCCGTCGTTTTAAAAAATTTAAAACAGCATTTCATTCTAAGCCACTTGGCTAAATTCAATCAAACTTCACAGGAATTGTTACTATAAGTGACTGTCTTTCAAATATGTTTAACGATTTAAATTATGTACAAACATTGGCCTTCTGTCGGTTCAGAAAAGGGATAAACTGACAAAATTATAAAATGCTTCTCCTCAAAACGTGATAGTCCGATTTCAAGATATTTTGCAGCACATTGTATTCAGATAATACGCTACATACTTTATTCGTACCATATTGATGGGCTGAAAACACTTGTTCCATATGTGACCATCTACAAAAAAGAATATTTCGTATTGATTGTTTAAAAGCATAGCAAACAAAAAATATAGCTTAAATGAACATATCCACTAAAAAATGTTGTCTGATTTCAAGGTAATTTTATAGAAATGTTCCCTACATATTGTCACCGAGTGGCATCAGAAAGGGCGTTAAATGAATGACAAATTTATCCGATTTCAAGATAATAAATGTATGGCAGAAATGTTTGATACGTGACCGTTTACAAAAATAGTTCAAGCCATATTGAATTGTTGTAAAACATGGCCACCAGGGGCTGGTTCTAGCTACAATGTTATTTTTGTCGTATTTCTTGTTACTTTCTGGCTTTCCGCAGCTAGTTAAGAATTCCTTATTTATCCTTTACTGACCCACCCTGTCTACTCCTTGCAGCTTCTTTTCTATGTTTAGCCGGATTTTCGCATGCATTAGCTGTTACATATGTGCAACTTTACCATAATGCATGTGGTCAGCTTAGATCCATCTTGGCCATCTTGATTTCGTTTAGTTTTGTTTAAGGGAGCTTTTTGTATATTCTGTTTGCTAAATAGTATTCAAATGGTGTATAATGATCATAATGATTTTAATTGCTTTGCTGTGGTTGTTCTTGCAGGTTCTTGGAGACGATGGAGGTCTTCAACGTAAGTAAAAATAATTAAAAAATCTTGATTGTTAACGTTCAGATTTAATGAATAAAATAATGACAGTTTAAACAATATTTTCATTTGAAATGTGTTCATGGCCCTTTGCGATAAAACATAAGACTTTAAACAAAACATGGCCACCAATTTATGTGACAAAACATCTAGCAAAAAATTAAATCGTATAATTTCTAAAATTAAAGAGCAATAACTCTCGATTGACTAAAGCGATATGGCTAGTTATCGAACTTGTCCGAAATATTATGCCAATACACATTCTGACCAAATGTGGTGATGATTAGACAAGGGCTTCTAAAGTTATTGAGCTGACAAGACCAATTTTAGGTAATTTCTATAATTAAAGGGAGAAAACTTTCGATTGACTAAAGCGATATGGCTAGTTATCAAACTTGTCCGAGATGTTTGGTGATGATTGGACAAAGGCTTCTAAAGTTATTGAGCTGACAATACCAATTTTAGGTAATTTCTATAATTAAAGGTCGATAACTCTCGATTGACTGAAGCAATATGGTTAGTTATCAAACTTGTCCGAGATTGTATGCCAATACACATTCTGACCAAATTGAATGATGATTGGCAAAAGCTTCTAAAGTTATTGAGCTGACAAGACCAATTTTAGGTAATTTCTATAATTAAAGGGCGATAACTCTCGATTGACTAAAGCGATATAACTAGTAATCGAATTGTCTGAGATATAATGCCAATACACGTTCTGAACAAATTTGGTGATGATTGCACAAAGGCTTCTAAGATTATTGAGCTGACAAGACAAATTTTAGGTAATTACTATAATTAAAGGGCGATCACTCTCGATTGACTAAAGCGATATGGCTAGTTATCGAATTTATCCGAGATATTATGCATATACATATTCTGACCAAATTGTGTGATGATTAGACAAAAGCTTCTTAAGTTATTGAGCTGACAAGACCAATTTTAGGTAATTTCTATAATTAAAGGGCGATAACTCTCGATTGACTAAAGCGATATGGCTAGTTATCGAAATTGTTTAGGATATAATGCCAATACACATTCTGAACAAATTTGGTGATGATTGGACAAAGGCTTCTAAAGTTATTGAGCTGACAAGACCAATCCAATTTTAGGTATTTACTATAATTAAAGGGCGATCAGTCTCGATTGACTAAAGCGATATGGCTAGTTATCAAATTTGTCCGAGATATTATGCCTATACATATTCTGACCAAATTGTGTGATGATTAGACAAAAGCTTCTTAAGTTATTGAGCTGACAAGACCAATTTTAGGTAATTACTATAATTAAAGGTCGATAACTCTCGATTGACTTAAGTGATATGGCTAGTTATCGAACTTGTCCGAGATATTATGCCAACACACATTCTGACTAAATTTGGTGATGATTGGACAAAGGCTTCTTAAGTTATTGAGCTGACAACATACTTGACAACGCCCGCCCGCCCGCCCGCCCGCCCGCCCGCCCGCCCGCCCGTACGCCCGCCCGTACGCCGCAGGTAAAACTATAATACGTGACGTTTTTTTCAAAACGGGCGTATAAAAGGTATCAGATTTTCTTCGAAATGATTTATCCGAGTTTCAAATAACCATTGGTAACCTTCTACAATAAAGGTTAAAGATAAGACAAAAATGGTCAAAAGAACATGGCCGCTAGGGGCTATGACAGTTCAACTGACCTAGATTTGAAAGAAGTTCGCACTAAGGATATGTTTGTACTCTTATACAATAACTGCTAAAGATAAGTTGATTGGCCAAAGACGATGACCCCCCCGGGAGCTCTGGCAGTTAAACTGTATTAATCTATAAGGTTCGAGTTCCATTGGTCTAAATTTGAAATAATTTGAAAAGATTGATCATTTGTGATCGATTGTGGTTCTTCTACCAAGGGCAAGTTCTTAACAAGAAACATAGACAGACCTGACCTCTGACAGTCTAACTGTATTATGGTAATTAGTAGTAAGTGCTTTTTTGACAATATTTTCCTCCTAAATAGATTGCTGCATTTAGAACTGATTACAAGTGAATGTTCACATTGCTCTGCCAATATAATTGATTGATTTAACTACATGTATAATGTTGCTTTTTTATACGTGTATGTACATGGGATTCAGATTTAAAATACCCGAATATAAAATGGTCAATAATCATATCCAACACGTCGATATATCTTCTCAAGCATACTTCAATGTTTCAGCTCTTATACGGCATGACGATTACACTGAGTTCCGTAATCAGTCCTTTATTATTTCACAACCTGTTGGTGGAATATACACAACACCAGACGGATACAGATTCCGCCCTCCTGTTTTCCAAAACTACACGGGATATGATGAGAGACATCGTTCTATTTGTAGTTTTCTCGCAAGAAACCGACAATTACAGGGAATCCCTGGTGATTTACCTGGTAAATGGGCTAAAGCTGGATTTCACGTTCCAGGTAAATGTAAAACCATCAACCCCATAGTTCTTAGAACGCTTATATGACTTGAGAAATTCCAATTTAGACCCTATCTTAAGCAACATTTTCGTTTTCTAGTCCATTTCTACCCTGGTGGCTAGAAATGGATCCGGGAAGATAAAGTAAAGTTAATTACGTTTTTTTTATCATTGAGATTTGTCTTTCTGTAAAGTGGGTTTTATCAGTTTTAATAAAGTTTCATTTGTCGAGTATTTCATCTATGTTAACCTTAAGTGACATTGACCATTGCTTTTGTTCGTCAATAGTTGCCAGACCCTGGCGTTTATACAAAGATATTTATTAACAAAATGTACATGCATTTTCATCGAATTTGTGATATCTTTATACAAAATAAAAAAGATATAATAAAAGATACACAATTTAAATTTGATTAAGATGAATATTATCTAGCAACGACACGTATCTTTACACAAAGGTCACTATAACGTAATGCTATATAACCATGTATGTTCTAGTCCTAACTTGTTAAGCATGTTCTTAGAAATATTTATTTTCGTAGCTTGATGCATTCTATTACAGCGGGTGAATTCCATCTGAAGTGTTACTATTGTACACTGAAAGTGCGTCAATTTAATGTAAAGGATGATCCATTTAGTATTCACGCCCAATTACATAGATGGTGTTTTCATCTAATCGCAGAGAAAGGGGAACAATTTGTTGGTTATGTAAGTATTGCAGTCTTTCGGAACTTTGATCTAAATGAAGTTTAAGAACGCCTTTAAAGCTCTGATGCTACCATTCATCAACTCAATGTATACATGTAATGCAATACGGTGTTGGCAATCGGACAGAATCTGGCTAGTTACGAATACTTGCATCCGGAATATAATTAACACACCTATTAAATTGACGCTATTCTTTATTATATAAAACAAATAAAATCTTCTGTCATTATTGGTCGTTTTACAAAGGTATGCATACAATGAATAAAGTTTTGTCTAATATAATTTTAATCACATATGTAAACCAGATTAATTTAAAACTAAACTGTTGTGTTTGCACATGGCAAAATATTTTTTATCGGAAACAATGAAAAGTTTACCAGTTAACTTAAATGCATTCAATGATTGCATACAAAAAGCCAGACGAGAAACAGTGACAATGTCATCTGTCACTAACTAATTATTCAGGCACACTTTGTAGTTATTTTAAATTTATGTTTTTATAACTGTAGAACTTTGGTGATAGGTCGCTTGGAAGGAATGAAACATCGGTCCAAGAGGAAAATATAAATACAAACGGTATGGTCGGTCTACGATATATAATTGTGTTAATCTTTTTAACAAACCTGAGCACAACGTACTTGGCACCAGCCATTGTGAAAACATACCGATCCATCTCCATCTGATATATTGTATGTTCGTTCATAGATTATTCTACCCTGAAAGAAGTGGTCATAGTTCGAGCTAAATTCATAAAGATGTTCCCTGTGTGACATACAAAGATTATTCAATCAATCCTTTTGATTTATCAAAACCATGGCGGGGAAACATTTATGTTAAAGGCATAACTTCTGACTTGCTTATTCGATTTAAAGATTACTTCACAAAATATTTCTCGAGTGACACTCTGCAACTGTGTTCGATTCATCTACATTGGTCCAATGCAGAGGCGCTGACTCTTTTCCTTTTGTGCCTTGTTTGCAAACTTTACAAATATTCCCAGCTTAGAGTATTTGTGTGATATTAACATCATTTCAGAGAAAAAAACACATTATGTAGTGTTATCAATAAAGTTACCCTCTTTATTGCTAAACACATGACAAGTAGACAACGGTGCGGGTTCTTTTTTTCAAACAAAAATAAAAAAGATCTACGTTATATTTCAAAACACATTCTCTGTAATATATATTTCTTTTGACAGCTTGATAGATAACATTGAAAAAAATGTATTCATATTTTCAGAAAATGGAGGAAAGTTCAATTGTATAATTTGTGTAAAACTTGGCGATCTGGCTTCTATGATATTCTGTATGAAATGCAAAAGTGCGGTGTGTGCTGCAGAAGATTGTATCAATATAGGATGTTGCACAGGTACGACTTACCGGATATGTATAGTCCGTTATTTTTACTGTTCATGATGTTGAAGTCTTGTTTGCCCTTGGTAAATTTTTCACCACTGAAAGGACAAAAGAACTGACGAAATAACGGATATGCCAGGTGCACACCTGTCCTATCCGTTGTTTTGTCTGTTCTTCAGTGATGCAGCTTGCAAAAACACGTATTAACAGACATCTAGAGAAACGGTTGTGTCATATTATACCAAATGAAGGTGGCTGAGACATTGACATTTATCTTTGACCACACCCCTAAGAATTGTGTAGAATTTTTCAGTTGGTTGGTAATACTACTTTGATGCACGTGCAAACTACACGCATGTCCGGCCGGAACTTCGTCTATAGTTCTATAACGATGATTGTAGAAAGGTTTCTTATAAAAAAACTATTTTCACCTATAAATTAATCATACTGGTCTGTAGTTAAACCACATTTGACAACATTTAGAAACATTAACCATTTCCCACTTGGTGACGCATTTTGACACGTCTGCAGCACTTTTGAAGACATTATGATAAAAGGAGAAATTTCTATGATGAGCATTTTTTTCTTTTGCACCAATGTTCTCTATTCAATAATTAAACTTGTATTCATTGAGCTTTTCCATGTACGTATTTCCTGAGATGTCTTCTAAGTCGTCTGCTGCAGATTTGTTGTATGTGTGAAAGGGTTAATATGGTTATAATGACTGACTTTATTTTTATTTATTTTTCAGAACAAAGGGCTTACTGTAGAAAGTGTAAGAGATGGAGAAGCTTGTTCGAGTTTGTGAGTTGCATCCGTTGTAGGCGCATGGTTTGTTCAACGGTAGATTGTTTACAGTCACCATGCTGTGATTGGCCACGCCCATAAGCTTTCCGGTGACTCTTTTTACCATCCATCATCAATATAATTAGTTAACCCTTTCCCTTACACCGACGCATTTTGATGCATCTTGATGCCTCTGCAACAGACGGCTCTTTACCATCCGTCGTAAATACAGTGTGTTAACCCTTTCCCTTATACAGACGCATCTGCATCAGACGGTTTTTCAAAACATTGTGACAAAAAAAAAGAACTCCTTTTGCCACTATGTTTTCAATTATATTCAGTAATTTTACTTCCATTTATAGAGATCTTCCATATGTTTGCGTAGAAGTTTTCAAAGTCTTCAGCTGCAGATTGTTTGTATATGGGAAAGAGTTAAGTCCCAACAAAATATGACCCTCGTTTACTTAAAGACACTCCGGTTTTGGCTACACGTTAGTAACATTTACGTTTAACTACTGGGTCAACACTAATAGTTTTTTTTGTTTTGTCAGAATATGTGTTCAGATCATAGAACAAAAAAGCGGCCAGTAAAGACTTGGGTAAGACTGTGTGGGTTGACACACAATAAGACACAAAATAGCTGAATGCGTTCTAAATAAAGACATTATTTATGTAAGAACGTTTCTAGATACATGTACAATCAGAAATTAGTAATGTTATGGATTTTAACTTTTTATATTGAAATAGGAAAAGTATTTTTGGATGGTTGTGAATTTTGGTCATGTCATACATTTGTACAGAACTTGTTAGACTAGCTCTTCCTTTCTGTTTTATTTATTCAGGATCTGTCGATATTTATCCACTTGTTTGTTGTCATTCTCTTACACGGCATGTCTATCTTCCTTTCTTTTTGATGTCATTAAGGATCTGTCGACATTTATCCACTTTTTTGTTGTCATTCTCTTTTAAAGCATGTCTATCTCTTTTCTTTTTTATACAATACAATACAATAGTATTACTTAAGAACTGTGATACATATAATAGTGCTAACCCTTTTATTATAATTTTGCAGTAGTGTATGTAATCTATACCCAATAAATTTAAATGTCAGGAAGGTCTTTGAACAAAACAAAAACTTTTTGTAAATAAGTGCATGTGTTTGTTAAAGAACATGTGTACTCTCGACCACCTGATTTATATCCGACCAACTAATCTGAGCGACCACAATCAATCCCGTCCCGATGTTTTTATTTTATAATTGAACCTTTAAAAAGAGACCACCTATCTTAAGAGACCATTTTCAGCACTCCCCTTGGTTATTCCATTATAACAGTTTGGACTATTGGGTGAAGTTGTTTAGAATCTCTTAATATAAAAATTCATTGTACCGCATCGATCGTGCAGTGGCTAATGTGTCCACTGCGAGAGCGGGTAACGAAGGTTCGATTCCCCCCACCGGGTGATACAAATAGTATACAAAAGCATTAACATACTAGTAGTGGCTTTCCTTCCTTTACACCCAGGTTGGCGGTTAAAGCATTTCGACAGACTTCAGATACACTTACCTGCAGTACTGGTAATTTACCCACGGAAACACAGTGATATGACTGAAACGCTATTGAAAGCGACGTTAAACAACATTCAAACAAAATAGGACGATGTATATTCGTCTATATACAGACAAATGTTGATGCCTCAACAGCAGGCGACTTTTAGAAACATTGTGGCAAAAGACCAAAATGTCTTATAATAAGAAATTAACCCATTTGCCATTCTTTTTTCATTTTAATCAAAAATTATTTCTTTCAAAGTCGTCTCTTACAGATTTGTTGTTTGTGGGAAAGGAATGGTAAATAGTACTTAGATTAACATGGCTATATAGCAAAACATCATCATTCAAACTGGAAATATTGCCATATGTCTGTGAGGTAAAGGTTAAACATTTTTCTACATACAACAAATCAGCTGCAGGCGACACTTTGAAAAAATCTTGGCAAACGTAAGGAAATTATATTTTTTATAGAGTTGAACAGCATAGAACTTTTTGTATTGGTTTTATCCATCATTTGAAAATTCAGTCAAACCTGTGCTAAAGACCACCTTGATATACTATAGCAATTCCCTGTCTATAGCAACCACACTTTTAATTTCCTAACTTGTCGTTTTCTGCCTAAACGACCTTTTAATTTAAGACCACACATGTGAACAAAGACCAGAGTGTTAGGTTCCAATGGGTGGTCTTTAAACACAGGTTGGACTGTATATGCGTTGCTAGTGTACAGCAGTAATAATATATATTTATCACATAAATACCCTTATTTTCAAGTTGAGAACAAATCACGGAACAACGTTATCATACACGTGTGATAACAAAAACACGTCATACACGCGACTACTGATGACGTCATTTTGACCTTTATCTTTATTATGTTTATTGTTAAGTTGTTAAGTAGCAGTCCAGCTAAGAATCATGCAAAATGATAAAAAAGTGATTCATGGTATATCACAGATATTGTTAATATTGTGTGTGTGGAGTTGTATGGTGAAGTTTATGAGTGATTTGGTATTAATTTATCACATCTTGCAATCTCTACTTCATAATACTGCTTTGAAATAATTTGAATATGTGAGATTTTCCTATACAGTCCCATGTAAATCCAATTATCTCCGATGAGCACGGGTCTTAGACAGAAATATATATATCAACATAAAGAGGACAATACACTCTATAAAATATCAAAAAATAAAATATGTAGCCTAGTACAGGTTTTGAGTAAATTTGGTTTCTTTTATAGGGTTTTGAGCCATACTATCAAGAAAGATAACTCTGTCCTGCTTCACAACAGTTGTTATGTGACTGAAAAACGTTAATATGTCTCTTTTTAATGCAAAATGACCTATATCTGTGTCAGTTTTCTCTTTTAAAAATATAAACTGACTGGTTTTAATTCAATAAAATGGAATCGATAACAATATAAATAAATATTTATTTATATTTTATTCACCTCTATACTGAAACCCAGAAATTGTTTACATCTCACGTACTTCCTGTTAACCAAGATATTTTAACTTACCAGCTTGGATTTGACATTTCATCAGTTTTATATCGTACATATCATATTAAGCTATTTCATAAACAGTTTAGCAAGGATGTGAAGATATGTATATGAAAAACAGTGTACTCAGACTAAAGACTAAAGTGATAATCATGTCAAATATATGTGGAAAGTCGGTAATCAATGCAGTTTTACAATCATTCTGATTCTTGAGGCTTACAACAGAGAAACACAGAGAGAAAAATCGGTCAGGCTTTTAGATTATAATACAGACATTTCTTATAACATACGGGCATTAAATTTAACGTTTTGAAAATGTGGAAATCAACAAACAACTTGTGAAGCAGATCATTTTCGGGACATTTTTCAAGTAACTTTCGGTTTGTCTACATGCAAATCTCGAGGTATATTTCAAGGAAGGGAAGTTGACTCCGTTGTGTTTTCATCCTCTACACACTGAGAAATGGGAAACACTCAGAGGAATAAGTTACCAGCCAAAAGATACTGGAAGATCATGAAGATTTATTTAATTCCTGTTAGCATAGGTAATTTCTGTTTTGATAAATATAGTATTTACTTTCCCACATATTCATGCATTTTGACACCTTTGCAGCAGACAACTATTGTAAATATTGACACAAAGTGGAAATAAAATTCACAACATAATGACTTGTAACAATGTTTAAACCATTATTTAAAAATTCTATTTTACTTTACAGAGATTTTTCATATTTTTTTCTGGATTTTTTCAAAGTAGTCTGCTGCAGATTTGTTGTATGCAGGAAATTGTTAATTTACTGTTCAATTACATGTTTTTTGTGTATTACTTTCTTCATATAGTTATGTTTTTAAAGCAGCTAGACTCCATCTGTTGAATACTAAAATATGTATTTGCTAAGACTGAGTATTGTGGAGGTCTTATATACATCTGTTGCTTGTTTTGAGAATAGTTCAGTCTTTTAATAGTTTTATCACAACTCATTTCTCTTATTGGAAGAAAACAACTAGTTACAAGGGTTCAAACTTAATCATTATTATGCAACATAGCTTAGTTCCCATATGATTTCATTGTTACTCATCGCCAGTAAGTAATGAACGGCACACAACAACTAATTAAGGAAACTTTATTATGGTTCTCAATCAAACATCACATGGTAAACGGCGGATGCCAAGACAGGGGAGATAACCTAAATCATCTAATTAACTATAACACAACTATAGAATATAGTGGCGTGACCTCTTCTTCTCTGTCTTATTATAGGAATATTCATATAAACCTAGCGAAAGCGATTCAAAACGTAAACATATAGATTGGAAACTACACATCGTTATTATTTTCTGGTGTCTTTATATTGAGTCTATATACTATATTGAAAACGATCATGAAAATGCTAGCACAACTTGTGCATCTTGAACAATAGAAATAAAAACATCTAAAATAAACTCGTATATCTAACTATAACTTCTTGTTAAAGTTTCTTGCAACGTAATGAACACACTAATGAACACACTACACGACATAGTCTTCCAAATACTTTGGGGGTCGTCTATTCCTGTTTGGTCTGCTTGGTCCAAGAATTTCCTCAGGGGTATGAGGAATGTCGTTTATATTCGTTTCTACTTCGTCTGGAGTATATGTCTCAATATTGGGCGTTTCACTCTCTTGACCGATGACTAAAGGATACGTAGGTTTGTCATTTTGATTAATGCTAAGCACAGGTTTTAGTTGTTCAATGTCTGTAGAATTATTCATTGATTCACAATATGCATTCACTTCATGGTCATTATTAATGTCATATTCTTTAGGGACTTGGCTGGAGATGCAAGGGACCTGATAACATTCACTTAGCTTAACCTTGTAAGACGAGGCTCGCAATTGGTTGCCAACAAATTTCTTTATAAAACACCATTCACCGTCAATCGACGTTACAATGTACCTACTCCTGGCCTGAGTTTTATCGCGATCACAATACAAATAAACTAGATCACCGACAGATAATTTAGGTGTTGGACGAATTGAAGCACTTTTAAACTTAGACTGTTCACTGAAAGGATGATTGGCTATACGAATATCGTGTTGTTTCGAGATGTTGTCTCTGTCCGAGAGAGGTAATTGTTCATTCGTGAACTGACTTCTTTGGGTCCACATTTCTCTTGCTGATAAGCCACTGTATCTTATTCGAGAATTAAGACGAGCTATAGCAACGGTTAGATCTAATTTGGATATAGAACCACCTCTAGGTGTTTGACGAAGGATTTCGTCTTCAAGTTCGGCAATAGCTTTTTCAGCCACCGGGTTTTTATTTGGATTCTTCACGCGGCCTATTTCAATTGATAAGCGGAATCGTTTAAGAGTTTCATCTTCCTTTAACGCTACGAAACCTGGTGCAGGATCTACACGAATAACGGCTGGCGGACCATCAAGAGGATGGAGACCGAGAACTAACTGCATGAGGTTATCGCGAAGAGTATCGTGTCTTTCATCTTCTATGATACACGCCGAGGTAAGAGATGTTACCGATTCTCTTACTACGAGGACAAGCTGACGGTTTCGTTTTAAAACATCAGCGGCAAAACAAAGTCCAACAGCCTCAGGTGAACTCTCTGTTGTTTGGTGTATGAGCGTTTTAGGGATCTTTATAAGGGACGCGCAAGTATGACAGGTATCGCATGCTCTTTCGATGGACTTTCTAATGTCTAGAGCATAGAAGTGTCGTTTCATGACCAGTTCCAATTGATGTTTAGTTGGGTGGTCTAACTTGATGTGAAGTGCCGTTACGAGGCCATCTAAGACTTCACGTGGAATAATTATCATCTCAGTTGGTGGTGAAAGTGGATCGTGGTGTTTCACTACGAGGAGTCCATCTTTAGCAATAGACGCGACATTCAGATAGCGTTTAACATCCTTAATGTTTGTTAACTTTTTAGAAGGACGAGTACCCTGACGAAGGTGCGCATGTGTACGGCGTAGATCAGGACATTCTGATTGTATGTTGATCCAGGCCGATCTTGTTGTAAATGGCAGTTTCTGAATGCTGTCTGTAATATTAGTGGCACTTAACGAACGAACTACAGAGTCTTCAGTTTGTTGTATAAATGAGCATATTTGACAGCGTGGCTCTTGACACTCTGGGGCATTGCGGCTAGCAAAATCTGACACCAAGTTCTCTGATCCGGCTAAATGTCTAACTTGGACTTGGTACCGGCTGATGGTTGATAGAAATGATGTAACTCTTGGGCTAGCAGAAAATTCCCCACGACACAGCTTTTCAATAGCCTGTACGCAAGGCTGACTGTCAGTTAGTACACAAATATTAGTTTTTGACTGAATTATATATGGACTGAAATGTTTCACAGCCGCTGCGATACAAAGAGCCTCAATCTCGCACGGTAGCCATGTTACTTGGTGTTTGCGTAGTTTAGCGCTAAAAAACCCGGCTAAACGTAATTTGTCGTCTCGTGTGATATATAGAGTGGCACCTATCCCGCGTTTACTCACTGATCCGTCAGTAACAATCCAAAGTTGGTCAGATGGGTTAGGGAGAGTAATGGATCTTGTTGAGGCCAACAGCTTTTGTGCATTATTAAAGTGTTCTATAAGTTCGTCCGACCAGACGATTTTTTCAGTTGACTGCTGACCGGCAATCGCGTCATCTAGGGGAGAGACTATTTGAGAACAATTTGGCAAAACACGTCCTAAGACTTTGTATGCACCGATGAAGGAACGTAGACCACGAACATTTTCAGGTTTTTGACAACTGGATAAAACAGCAATTCTGTGTGGGCTTGCAGAAATCTTGCCTTCATTCCATATCCAACCGAGAATTGTTGTTCTTTGTGGGCATATTATAGTTTTACTTGCTGATAGTCGTATACCTGATCGTTGGAGACTATCTAAAACCGTTTGCCATCGACTAAGTAGCTCAGATGGGGAATTACCACCGCAATATAGGTCGTCAGCAAGTTTTGCTACACTAGCGTCCTGCAATTGGTCTCCGAGCACTCGACACATTATTTCTTCAAGGGCAGTTTCCGATCCTGGCATACCCATTGCACACCTTGTATATACGCGCACACCCTTAAATGGCGTTGCAACTCCACAGTATTTCATCGAAGATTTGGATAAAGGGATCTGATAGAAAGCACTTGTTAGATCGGTAACTATGATGTACTTCCATTGTGCAATCTTCCGGAGTGTTGAGTCAACATCGGGCATAAGGGAAGGCTGTGGCTTACTATATCTTCCAACGTCAGAGAAGGCTGTAACAAGTCGATGGCCACCATTTGGTTTCTTTACAAGGAAAGAGGGGTTCAAATACTCTACATTTACACCAATATATTCTGGCCTTTTGAATACACCGTTGGCTTCAAGTTCATCGAATTTGGATTGTAGCTCGACAAGTTTATCATGAGAGTACTGTGGCATTCTTCCTTTCCGTTGTGGGGGCTGTACTGGTCCCATATTAACACATGCTTGAAAGGGTCCTAGTGACCCGTTATAACCTTTATAATTAGGGTCAAATACTTCATCATATTGACATAATGTGTCATGAAAGGCCATGCGTTCCTGTCCTGAAAGGATATTGTCTGGATCTAACTTAACAGTGTCAATGTGGCTAACATATTTACTCTTTTGTTGGATAGGTGTATTTTTAAACATGTGTAGGTCATGTTGTAGAGTGGAAGTGGTCAACCTGACCTGGCAAAAATGATCATTCTTTCCAACTTGCTGCGGTTCTGGTGTGTTGTTCACGATACGGATATGTCCACCGACAGACTCGGATATGTGTGGTGAAAGCCAAGAATCTGTAGACTTGCAGTTATCTGTGCGGGGCTCTATTGCTAATATGCAATCTGGGTCTAAATCTATAGGTGTGTCAACCTCAATATAGTTTCCCGGCCAAATGACGGTTGAAGTTGAATGTCCCCTTAAGACGAAGGCTGTTCTGCGGACGCGATTTTCGGCTTTACGCGATGGTTTAAACCCATACTGTATTGTGTTAGAGCCTTGTATAATTATTTGATGTTTTGCTGGTCGAACAGCAATATCGTTGTAGTCCATAAACGGTATTCCAGCAAGTATATCCACATCCAGGTCACTTACAACTAGGGCTTCCAAGTGAAGGTCATGACTTCCACGAGATAAGGTCAGATGCGTTTCGCCGAGAATATCAAGGGGTGTAACTCCGTCTGCCTGAAGAGCGTACTGATTCGTCTTCTCTATTTTCGCACCAATATAGTTCGCTACAGACGACTTTATCATGCTTATTTCAGCACCAGTGTCCAATGTAAGTTGTAATGGGTACTGATTAAAAAAAACTTTCAGAGTTGGCGATTGTTTAGTACAGACGCGACGTGATGAGGGAACATGGTGATTTTCGTCAATCTCGGGACTATCTACGAGATACTCAGCCTCATCTTCCTCTGCTTCGAATGTGTTATCACTTAATTGTCTTACTTTAGTCATAAACAGCCTATCATCCTCAGGTAAATAAGTGCACGTACTAAGAAAGTGTTGAAATGGGCGACCCGCTTGCTTACACAATATGCATACTCTATTGTTTTTCTTTCCGACCGTTTTCCTACGAGAACCTTTAAATTGTGACTGTGTACGTAGTATCCTAGCTTCCGACGAATTGTTGATTTCGTCCAATAAGCTGTCTAAAGCTTGGGAGATTTCTGGTTTAATTGAAGCAAGGGTCTGGGAACGTAACTCTGTGCAATATCTTTGTTTGACAAGTGCAGGCAAGTCCGAGTGAACAAGTCTTAGCCAAGCTAGCACGATGAAATTTTCTAAAGAGGGAGTTAACTCTTCATCAATTTCAGGCAAATCGCCTTGATGGCGAATATTTCCATTTGTTTTCAACAGATTGTCTTCTACGAAACTGTTTAACCTTTGGAAGAGATCTTCAGGACGCTCTCCTGGTTCCAGATGGATGTTGTTGAAATCTAAGAAATGTGCCCCTGATGTCTGAAATCCGTAATGTAAACGTATGGCTTGCCATATCTGATTAATGGATGTAGAATTTTTAACGACGGTATTTCGGGAAATGACCGGACAGAAATTGGCAATTTGACCCAACATTAAGTCTAAGTGGGCGACTTTTTGTGCTGCCGTGCGTCGGTGTGGGGCATCTTCAGCGTCATCGGCCAGGCCACGTAGGGGGGCTGCGTTAGTCTTCTTACCCCATGTGAAACCGTCTACGAGAAAGGGGGCAAAATTTTGATCCAGGGATAAAGTGTAATGTAGGTTCTGTCTCCATCCCTCAAAGGACGTGATTGTTTCATTTTTAGTTAACGGCCACTGTTTCGGCGCCCTTATACCTGCCATTGTGTGAGTATTACAGTTATAGAATAAACTGTCCGATCCTTACCAGTCTATAGTTTTACGGTAGGTGAGTTAGCAAGTACACTGCGTGACTCGAGCTATTCTGTGTAGGTTGATCTCAACCGCTGCCACCACGCCAGTAAGTAATGAACGGCACACAACAACTAATTAAGGAAACTTTATTATGGTTCTCAATCAAACATCACATGGTAAACGGCGGATGCCAAGACAGGGGAGATAACCTAAATCATCTAATTAACTATAACACAACTATAGAATATAGTGGCGCATGGCTAGGATATGTCAGTATACTTATGTATGAATAACTTTTCAACAATTCATCTTTTAAACCTTGATTTAGTGTTTACAATTTCTAATACCTCATGCAGTAGAAGACTTCTGAAATTAATACACATGTGTATTGTTGAACCTCTATCAAAAAAGTTTAAACTAATACTTGGATCCTATCTAGATATTACTTATTACATATTTTCTTTCAGATGTTTTCAAAGCAAATTACTATCACTATCAGAATTTAATATGCTATACATTACACAAATATATGTCAAACATCATAATAAATGTGTGTCTAGATATCTATTTTTATTTGATTATATATTTTTCAGATTAACTATGTGATGTGCCTTATTGGACAACATGGACAGGACAGTTACCCTGCACTATTGGTGGACACCTATGAGAGCCTAATACTTGCTCAAGTGACAGATTCACAAGATATAAATTCAACTTTCAGAATAATCAATTGAACTTGAATACATACATAGAAACTTCATTGTAGGAGAGTGTTCACTTTATCATTATGTGTCTATGTATATTTACCTAGATATGTATTCATCATGCAACAGTAGAATTTACATGGATAATATAATTCTCTCCCAAATTGTTATACATGGTAAAAAGGGAAGAGCATTTTGAAACTGTATACAAAACTGTACAGTTGATTATTTTTATAAACATTTTGCTTCAACTTCAGGAATTTGAATAACTATTTGAATTAACAGATTATCAACACTGACAAATTTAGCCTATTTCCACATTTAACCAACTTTGAAAACATGTTGGCTAAGATTTGGAAAATCTTTATAAATTTATTAGAACTTGGGAATCAATTTGAAAAACCTTGTTCCAAAAAAAGAAATATCTCATTAAGAGCAATGTCTATTTTGCTGCAATGTTTTAATATATATACAACATATCTGCAGCAGACGAATTTGAAACATCTTTGCAAAAACATGGAAAATCTTTATTTATATAAATGAAGAAATAATTACTGAAAAAATTTGAAAATATTTTGACAAAAGGTGAAATTGCTTGTTTTCATTTAGTTGTCTGCTGCACGGGCATCCAAAAGCGTGTATATGTGGGAAATGGTTAAAAGATTTGATGCATATAGGTATGCTTGTTTCAAACAGGTTAAGAAGCATAAACCTGAAAAATATAAGGAAAATTGTGACAAAATATAACTTGGATTTGGAAGAATAGAAAGCATTATTGGAAAAAGAAGTAATTGCTCATTATGAGCAATTCCTTTTATACAGCTATGATTTCAGATGTTTAACTACATGTATACCGCTGCAGAGGCATCAATTTAATTTCTAACAGGCCTTGTTATACTTATTGAAAAGAATGTGAGACAAAGATATTGTTATATATTGTTATGTTTTGTGTAAATCATATTCATGTATGATTTTATTATTTCATGACAGGGCACTTTCTATCCCTGTCAACTATGACAGTATGTAGAAGTGCTCTTTGGCAGGACAAAGTTCCTGTCCTTGAAGTTGTACTGGTTAGTCATCAAGGGATTATGTATAAGTGCACTGTTGCTCTGATATAGCCAAAGTTCTTTTGAAAATGTTCTAAAACACAAATAACCAGAATGCAGGAATATTATTTTAAATGTATAACTGTCTTTTGTTGAGCCATACTTATGGGATGATTATTTGACTGATTAGAGGTTAATCTCATAATGTACAGAGCTATATACTGTACATGCCAGGTGCATCATTATTCAAGATTTGTGTTGACATATATCCACATATTTTAAAAAAAAACTTGTGCTGGTTTATAAGAATTGGGGATCTTTCAAAAGGTTTTAGCTCAATAAGTTAAGTTACTCTTAACTGATTTTGATCAAATATCACAGATAATTGCTCATTCAAAAAGCTATCTAATGATTAGTTATTGGGGTCACAAATGTTGAGTATGACTAATTTTTTAAAAAAAAACTTCAGATGTAAATGGCTTTTTCAGAAAGCTAGCTCTGGATTGTAATTTAGGTCTTATCAGGTCAAGGTCTAGGTCACTTACTAAAAATAGAAACGTTTTGATTTCCACTTAATTACTTCAGTTTTTCCTGACAAATTGTAATCAAATTTAACAGATAGCTACATTATACAGAAAGCTAGCTATTGATGGCATTTAGAGTCACTTTGGTCAAGGTCATTGTTACTGGTTATTTTTAAGATGAAACATTAACTCTATAAGAGGCCACACATATCATGTAATCCTACCAGAATATTCCTTTTCATAACATTTTAATCAATGTTAGAATGGGTCATATGGGGTCAAAAGCTAATACACTAGGTCAAATTGTTGGACATTGTGAACACTTTGGTGGCCACATTTTCCATTCAATCTCAATCAACTCTCTAATGTCCTTAAATTTAGCAGGGAGGTTGGGCATGAACACATATGATTACGGTCAAAGGTCATGGTCAAAGTGACTTTGAACACAAACAACTTTTCTTATTGATCCGACTTATAAGCTCCCATTTCATGCCAATTTTATTCAATCTTCTAAATTCAATCTTCCAAATCTCCCCGACAATGTGACACCCAGGGGCTCATAATGTTTGACAAATTTATCTGTCGATATATATATGTGATGTAATGAAATACTATTTTATCAAAATTTACCTTTTTTTTTCAATTCAACAATTTCAGTCTATATCCATTTTTTGGGATTGCAATATTTACATGAACATCACATAAATAAGATTAGTTTGTTACTATGGCAATAGTAGAATCTAAGTGTCCACTGTGATTGAAAACTGAATAAACGTAAATATTTTATTTTATTAATATATAGGCAGATTATCAACGATAACAGTTAATTTTCACAAAATTATTCAATGAATTACTTCTGTTATACTCTTTAGTTAGCATGTTTCCTTAGTAACATGTTTTTATTAGGTGTTTTTCTTACAAATATTTATAAACCTTATTTTAAGAAAGATTTTAAAATTGTACTTATTGTTGAAATGAAAATTATGTAGTCTCGTACTCCCTTTTCCCTTGAATTTCTAGTTGCAATGGCAACAAGAAGTTTGATATTGATTTAATATTTAATGATTTTGAAAGGGGGCATATAGGAGAACCATTTGTGGAACTTAAATATTTTTATGCCACATCAATCATAATTCTATTTAGAATTTATTTCCTTGAGCAAGAAAAAATTGATAAAATACCACAAGAAAAGATGACAATTTTTTGAAAATTCTATACCAGGCTACATTCTTTTTTTTTATATATGTTTGTGACAAAGGTCAACTCGCACAGTGTAATCAATCAAATCACTTCTATCCATGTGCTCATTGGAGATAACAAACTGATCAAATATTGACATTTTTGGGCTTTTTTTCCTAGTGAAAAATAATGGTAAATTGGTTGCCATGGTAACCGAATGTCTATTCATACATCATACTCTTGATAAGTTTTTAAGATGTATAAAACTCTGTTTTTTATTTATATTATAGGATGTCTTTCATTATTTCTTTAATTTGCTTTCAAAATGATGCACATTTATGGTTTTAAAATCCAAAAATCAACTTGTTCTTAAGGTAAAGCTGTAACCATGCATGACAACCGCTTTTTCTTTTTGTGCAAATTTTAATTATTTTTGTTCTCATTTTGACCTTTGACCTCTAAGTGTGACCTTGAAATATGAGGTACAGGCCTGGGTCTTTTGCGCGACACGCCGCCTCGCCTCATCATGGTGAACGTTTGTGCCAAGTTTCTTTGAAATCCTATGATGCATGGTTAAGATACAGGCCGGACAAGGTTATGTGGGACTGACAGACAAACGGACGGACAAACTCATGGGAAAGTACTCGTGGGGTTATTTCCTTTGATGTTTTATTGTTGGGTGCACCCCACAAGTATGCTATTCATTCCGTAATTACATCCCTTTTACGGAATGAATACCATTAATATGCAAATAAAATGCCCATTATAAAAGAAACAAAAAAACTACTTATCTAAGTGTCTTAATAAGGGTGGGCACCCCACAACTACACATGCGGACTCACGGACGGACGGAATAGACCAAACCTATAGTCGCGAAACCGATCTTCGATGGGTAGGGGACTAATTACTGAGTAGAACACACTTTAGAGGATGTCACCTTTGAAGTTGTGTTGCATTTGGTGCAGTGATAACTGAGGAAATGTGGTTCGAATATAATCAAAATTTTAACAGGTGCGTGCAAAGACGGACAGACAGACGCAACACAGAACGTTTAGTTTTGCAATAGCTTGACTATCTTTCTGCCAGTGGACCTTAAACTAACAAAAAGCATTATTTACATTGTTTCGGTTCTGAAAAGTTTCTGAGTAAGACTTCATAAAGCTTGTATATGCTCAAAGAGAATAATCAGTTGAGAATGAAAATTACGAAAACACCCGAGATAAGAAGCCATTTTAAAAAAAATCTATACTAGGCTACATATTTTTATTTTTGATATGTTTTGGCCAAGAGCCAATTCCCAACTTATAATCAATCAAATTGCTTCTAACCCGTGCTCATCGGATATAATGATATGTTAAAAATGTCATATTTTGATTTTTTTTTTTTTTTTTTAAATTATAGAAAATTGGTTGCCATGGTAACCACTTACCCATGCATACATCCAAATTTTGATATATTACAAAAAGCATTATTTATATTGTTTCGGTTCTGAAAAGTTTCTGAGTAAGACTTCATAAAGCTTGTATATATGCTAAAAGAGAATAATCAGTTGAGAATGAAAATTACGAAAACACCCGAGATAAGAAGCCATTTAAAAAAAAATCTATACTAGGCTACATATTTTTATTTTTGATATGTTTTGGCCAAGAGCCAATTCCCAACTTATAATTAATCAAATTGCTTCTATCCCCGTGCTCATCGGATATAATGATATGTTAAAAATGTCATATTTTGATTTTTTTTCATTTTGAAAAATTATAGAAAATTGGTTGCCATGGTAACCACTTACCCATGCATACATCCAAATTTTGATATATTACAAAAAGCATTATTTACATTGTTTCGATTCTGAAAAGTTTCCGAGTAAGACTTCATAAAGCTTGTATATATGCTAAAAGAGAATAATCAGTTGAGAATGAAAATTACGAAAACACCCGAGATAAGAAGCCATTTAAAAAAAATCTATACTAGGCTACATATTTTTATTTTTGATATGTTTTGGCCAAGAGCCAATTCCCAACTTATAATCAATCAAATGGCTTCTATCCCCGTGCTCATCGGATATAATGATATGTTAAAAATGTCATATTTTGATTTTTTTTCATTTTGAAAAATTATAGAAAATTGGTTGCCATGGTAACCACTTACCCATGCATACATCCAAATTTTGATATAATTTCTTAATTCATTTAATGTAATATTATAAAAAGGGAAGCATTTATATTCTATAATGTTTATGGTAATTTATCTATTTTCAATATGAAATGATGCAAATATAAGGATTTCAGGGCCTAAATAAGCTTGTTTTTAAGGTAGAGCTGTTACCATGGCAACGGATTGAATTTTGACCCGCAACATGTCAAATTTATTAGTTTCACATCATTTTGAATCTATTTAACAAAAAAAAATAAAGATTCTAGACTATGGATGAATCGCCCCCTGCATGATTCTTAGCTGGACTGCTACTTAAATTGTACACATTGAAAAATGCAATAATACGTTATTTTGAATAAATAACGAGTCTTAATTGTTTAAAACATTGGGGTTTTTTTTCTACTTATTGAAAAATGATGAGCACTACTTTTTTATGCGGTGAATCACAAGTTCTTATGAAGAATATGTTATTCGGTCTTTGTTTTGATGTTGTCAATATTTTTCATTAAAACACACTGTTTAGGTGATAAAAAGAATCCATCACTCGTTTTTCAATCATGAGTTTTCTTTGGAGATCAAGATTTCTTAAATTCGTATCGAAAAAGAGAGTTATTAACCTCGCCAAGAGGCTCGGTTAATAACCGTCTTTTTCTAGACTCATTTAAGAAATCTTGATCTCCAAAGAAAACTCATGATGGATCCTATATATACACAATAGAATTCGATATCTTTGAATATCAATCTTACCTAGCCTGTAGTATACACATTGGGTTATCCATATGGAGTTTTAGATAATTTGATAACAAATCTTCGCAACACTATCTGACTTATTGAAACTACATCATTACATATATTCATTGAAGTTTTGTATTTTGTTATTTGTACTGTTTGAACATGAATCGAAATAAAATAATTTGTATTGTATTTAAGGAATGGAGAGCCTTTTTTTCGTTTTCATGGGGGTATGAACAAAAAAACCTGATCACTCTCTATGAAATCGCGAAGAAAAACGCTCCATTCCTTATAATTTACCATTAATATGGCTATTTCAGTGAGTAATAAAACATAATAGTATTTTACAACATTAATATGGCTATTTCAGTGAGTAATAAAACATAATAGTATTTTACAACATTAATATGGCTATTTCAGTGAGTAATAAAACATAATAGTATTTTACAACATTAATATGGCTATTTCAGTGAGTAATAAAACATAATAGTATTTTGCAACTTTAATATGGCTATTTCAGTGAGTAATAAAACATAATAGTATTTTACATTAATATGGCTATTTCAGTGAGTAATAAAACATAATAGTAGTTTACAACATTAATATGGCTATTTCAGTGAGTAATAAAACATGATAGTATTTTACATTAATATGGCTATTTCAGTGAGTAATAAAACATAATAGTATTTTACAACTTTAATATGGCTATTTCAGTGAGTAATAAAACATAATAGTAGTTTACAACATTAATATGGCTATTTCAGTGAGTAATAAAACATAATAGTAGTTTACATTAATATGGCTATTTCAGTGAGTAATAAAACATAATAGTATTTTACATTAATATGGCTATTTCAGTGAGTAATAAAACATAATGGTATTTTATAACATTAATATGGCTATTTCAATGAGTAATAAAACATAATAGTATTTTACAACATTAATATGGCTATTTCAGTGAGTAATAAAACATAATAGTATTTTACAACTTTAATATGGCTATTTCAGTGAGTAATAAAACATAATAGTATTTTACATTAATATGGCTATTTCAGTGAGTAATAAAACATAATAGTAATTTACATTAATATGGCTATTTCAGTGAGTAATAAAACATAATAGAATTTTACAACATTAATATGGCTATTGCAGTGAGTAATAAAACATACTAGTATTTTACATTAATATGGCTATTTCAGTGAGTAATAAAACATAATAGTATTTTACAACATTAATATGGCTATTTCAGTGAGTAATAAAACATAATAGTATTTTACAACATTAATATGGCTATTTCAGTGAGTAATAAAACATAATAGTATTTTACATTAATATGGCTATTTCAGTGAGTAATAAAACATAATAGTATTTTACAACATAAATATGGCTATTTTAGTGAGTAATAAAACATAATAGTATTTTACATTAATATGGCTATTTCAGTGAGTAATAAAACATAATAGTATTTTACATTAATTTGGCTATTTCAGTGAGTAACAAAACATAATAGTATTTTACAACTTTAATATGGCTATTTCAGTGAGTAATAAAACATAATAGTATTTTACAACATTAATATGGCTATTTCAGTGAGTAATAAAACATAATAGTATTTTACAACATTAATATGGCTATTTCAGTGAGTAATAAAACATAATAGTATTTTACATTAATATGGCTATTTCAGTGAGTAATAAAACATAATAGTATTTTACAACATTAATATGGCTATTTCAGTGAGTAATAAAACATAATAGTATTTTACATTAATATGGCTATTTCAGTGAGTAATAAAACATAATAGTATTTTACAACTTTAATATGGCTATTTCAGTGAGTAATAAAACATAATAGTATTTTACATTAATATGGCTATTTCAGTGAGTAATAAAACATAATAGTATTTTACAACATTAATATGGCTATTTCAGTGAGTAATAAAACATAATAGTATTTTACAACATTAATATGGCTATTTCAGTGAGTAATAAAACATAATAGTATTTTACATTAATATGGCTATTTCAGTGAGTAATAAAACATAATAGTATTTTACATTAATATGGCTATTTCAGTGAGTAATAAAACATAATAGTATTTTACAACTTTAATATGGCTATTTCAGTGAGTAATAAAACATAATAGTATTTTACAACATTAATATGGCTATTTCAGTGAGTAATAAAACATAATAGTATTTTACATTAATATGGCTATTTCAGTGAGTAATAAAACATAATAGTATTTTACAACTTTAATATGGCTATTTCAGTGAGTAATAAAACATAATAGTATTTTACAACATTAATATGGCTATTTCAGTGAGTAATAAAACATAATAGTATTTTACAACTTTAATATGTCTATTTCAGTGAGTAATAAAACATAATAGTATTTTACAACTTTATTTTCCATAATACAGCACGTACAGCACGTCGCCAATGTTAATTTTTTTTTATTCATGAGGTTATGAACAAAATATTTCAGCCAATCACAGACAAGCAAAAGTGATGAACACAAAAAAAACTAAAATATTTAAGGAATGGAGAGCTTTTTTTTCGTTTTCATGGGAGTATGAACAAAAAAACCTGATCACTCTCTATGAAATCGCGAAGCGGTTTCATAGAATGTGTGATCAGGTTTTTTTGTTCATACCCCCATGAAAACGAAAAAAAACGCTCCATTCCTTACATTTTAGCATTAATATGGCTATTTCAGAGAGTAATAAAACATAATAGTATTTTACAACTTTATTTTCTATAATACAGCACGTCGCCAATGTTAATTTTTTTATTCATGAGGTTATGAACAAAATATTTCAGCCAATCAGAGACAAGCAAAAGTGATAAACACAAAAAAAACTAAAATATTGTATTGTATATACTTACTCCATTGTGTCTTTTGAGTCATGAACACCGATATACATTGCTGTAAAACTAGAGAAATTATACCTGCATTTAGTGAAACAGTTCGACCTTTACTGAACAATCATGATAATGTTATACCTTTTAATTAAAAAAAAAGGGCATAACATCTGGGTTGTATTCAGATATAAAGCCAACACACCGAAAGCTCTGGCGTGCGCAAGTTAACAAGTGTAAATTGGTGTGTGCGTTCGGTTAACACTCGCCCGAATGCACGGTGTGTTAGGACATATGAATCCATCCTCAGGGACAATCTTTCAGTAGCAAGGTATTCTCAATCCGTAGACGTTTAAAACGTAACAATAGTTTTATCTTAGCAGGCCAAATGCACCACAGCACGGAAGCATCTGTTTCATGGAGTGAAAGGTCTAAATCAGTTTGCACTTTCGTACAGTCTGATCAATATCTACCCATTCGCAATCACGATATGCATTATGCAAACTACTGTATAATGATTATTACCAAGAAATTTTACTTTAACAAAATGTTCTTAGCGTCTGAATGTCGTTCATCGTGTGACATGGTAGTAGTCATGGTAAAATATACATTCTGCAAAAACCCTTTCGCAACCAAGGGCAATTCAATATTTTTGGAAACGATGCAGATTCAGGTGAGACAGATCCCAACGAGCTGTCTCACCTGAAATCAGCATTGTTTGCCAATAAGTGCTGGTCATATACACAGAAAACGCAGTTATATAACTGAACTAATCATTGAAATTATTGGCTGATTGTCTGGTGTTTTACGCCGCTTTCAACAGTTTTTTAGTTATATCACGGCGTTTCCTTGGTAATTTACCCGGGTCCAATTCCACCAACTTTACTTAGCGTTAAGTGATTCTTAAGTACTTAAAAGCATATTTCTTCATGATTGATTCCCTAATATTTTATAAAAACATGAATGGTCGAATATATTTAAATAAATGGCTAGGTTGACACACATACATCGTTACCTTTCTGACTAAGAATACTTTTTAAGAAATGAAGTATGTTGACCTTTTTATCAGGAAAACAAAAATGATGAAATACACCCTTAAGTATTTAAGTATCACTTAGCGCTAAGTATTGTTGGTGTAATTGTGGCCTTTATTACTGGTCCATTTAACCTGACACCACCCAGTCAGTCGTAATGCTAACCCCATAACCCTGAGCAATAAGGAGAGAAAGCCATTACTACCGGTTTTAAAGTATTTGGTATGACCTGACCGTGGATCGAACCCGCGACTACCAATACACCAATTAATGTGGAAAGGGCATAAAACACCTCAATCAAACAACTAAACAAGTTAACGTGTAAGGGCATGCGATTGTGTAATTATCATATTAGGTCATAGGATTAAATTAACTTAACAGTAAACCGATAAAAACCCAAGTAAAGGTTATTATTAACACGAATTGGGTTTTCCCCCAATCTTATATTATCTATGAAACTGTGTAATTATCATATTTAGAAATAGGGTTAAATTTAAACTTAACTTTACAGTGTACCGATAAAAACCCAAGTGAAGATTATTATTAACGCGAAGTGGGTTTTCCCCCAATCTTATATTATCTATGAAACTGTGAAATTATCATATTTAAAAATAGGATTATATTTAAAATTAACTTTAAAGTGTACCGATAAAAATCCAAGTAAAGGTATATATTATTAACGCGAAGTGGGTTTTACCCCAATCTTATATTATCTATGAAACTTGCGTCATGAATTAGTCATCATATTTTATTCAAAAGGTTCATTTAGGCCACCGGCCCTTAAGCAAGTTACATACATTTATAAAAAGTACGTTAAGTGTGAACAGCATTACATAAACAAGTACATAAACAATTATACATATCCAGAATAACAATGTAAATATGTTTATATGGTAGAATGAGAAGCCCATGAAATAGTCAGTCAAGTATAAATACATTTAACAAACAACCTTGTCTCGCTCGGATATTCGACCGATTGGAACTGATTCCAAACCATTATCAAAAAAAAAATGTTACCCTACAGTTCTGCAACAGTATGGACTCTGCGTAAAGTATCGACCCGGATCAGCCTACGCTAATCAGCAGGCTAACCCGGTCAGACACTTTTCGCCACCTGTGGATTTTCTGCTTCAGGAATCATTAGTCTATATATACCTCTATCTCCCCTAAGACGCAATGTGTCGGCCCGGATTAGCCTGCGCAGGTTGATCTGGGTCGATATATTACGCAGAATCCATAATGTTGGTTTCTCTTGGGACGGCTCATGTTGCTTATAATACCAAACGGCTGCATCTACTCCAGTGAAAAACTTATACATCATAATCTGATCGTGTTTTTTTGCATGTGCGTTCATGGTTGTGTTACTCTCAATTCATGACAATAAAGGGGATCAGCTGTTTTTGTGCATTCCTTGTCAAAATGTCTTATTTGACTTAATCCTCTGCGTTAACCTGTTACTTGAACTACATCCTCGGTACCCAGGCTATTCATTATATATTTTATGAATAGTCAGATGCCTAAAATACCGCTGCAAAGAAAATGGCATAATTTACATTTGGAAATTGGTTATATTGATTATAGATATTGATTCGAATTATTAGGAAGATCGTAATAATGCAAATAGAATATGAGCCGTCCCGCGATAAAACCAACCTTATGGCCTCTGCGTAATGTATCGATCCAGATCAGCCTGCACACTCCGCGCAGACTGATCCGACACATTCCATCTCAGGGGGATAGAGGTATAAAGTAATGATTTCTGAAACAGAAAATCCACAGGAGGAGAAAAGTGTCTGTCCGGGTTAGCCTGCGCGGCATGTATAGGCTGATCCGGGTCGATACTTTACGCATAGTCCACAATGTTGGTTTTCTCGCGGGACTAATTTGACAAATACAGTGTAGTTATTAAGTGTTCGGACAAGCCTGAATTGAACTAGTTAACACAACTTACGGCACCTTGAAAACGGAATGCACGTTTATTAAATTATTATCATATATGTTATCATATATGTTGACTATTTTAACATACAGAATATACTCGCGGCTGGATGTCACGCCTTAAATAGTCGAACACAAGTTTCGGCCACATAATTGGTGTATTTATTGTAACTATGCCAAAAAGGAGAACTCTACCTACTAAAATATATAATTTCACCTTTTCGGAATGCAAAATCACCTCATAAATTCAACAGTGTGTGTTGGTTCTTTGGGGAGGGGTGTGGTAATTGCAAATTGTTTTTGTGTTTAGATTACCTCAACACCAGGTTAGGAAGAACAACATCAGCATGTAACGAATTATAGGAAATATTTGGATAAAACATTTCACGAAATGTTAAGATAATACTTTATAAGGGCATACACGAACAACTCTTATACATGAAGAAGATACTCGGTGAACCATTAAAGGAATGTATTCAGATAAGCATAGGCGCCCCCAATTCTCGACTATAGTCATGGCTGCGATTTTATATTTTTACTTTTCGCATCCGACAATGCAATATATATGTAACGTCGAAATGTTGAGACTAGTTCGGCGACTGCTACCACAAAAACGGTGATTTGATTTGTAAATTCGGCTAGCACATGGTTCGATCCCAACTCGTGTCATACCAAAAAGGGTTGTAGTGATTTACTATCTTAGCGGTCATTGATTCGGGGTCCAGTACTTATACGTTACCCTTGAACGTACGGGTCTTGGGAGAGTTTCAAAATAGCAGATCGGGTTTATAATAATGATTTTCTTTTTAGTTCATAAATTTTGTCATTTCTTCTATCCTATATGTATTTCTGTAATATAATTTTAAGAGGTCATAAGTGTTACATTTCGATATTATCCGACAGGTTTCGCATGATGATTGTAGTGACAGACAGTTTCCAGTCTTGATCATGTTTATATATATTGAATTTGAAACTCATTCAGCATCCTTAAACCCCCCCCCCCCCCCCACCCCCCCCCCCCCCCCCCCCCCCCCCCCGTCTAACCCTAACCGTCTAATCTGAACAACCGTAATACATATTCACCTAAACAGCCATAAACATAGGAATCATGGTCCATTACGTCAGAGCTTATGTGTTCATAGGTCGGACAACCTTTCAGTTGCAAGCGGTATGTGGCAGTTTAAATCACAAAGTGTTTGCCTATCACGTCACATGCATGTGCCAAGGATCATGCAAACATACCTTCATGACTTTGCCCTCAGTCTGATCAGGATCTCCGAATAATTCACAATACAGTGGAACCTGTGCATAAAGACCACCAATGGAAACACAACAATATGGTCTTTGTTCACAGGCGGTCTTTAATTGCAGGAGTATTTATGCAGAAAATGAGATATTGCGAAACTAAAATTCTGGTTGCTATAGACAGGGAATCGCTATTTCAAGGTGGTCTGCAGCACAGGTTTAACTGTATATGTTTACTATAGCATTCTGTAAACTTCTGGACAATGATAATGCCCGTTCGATTAATACAATGGTAGCGTAAGTAGAAGATATTTTATGAGTGTTTAATTAGTATCACCTTTATTACATGAGTTCACTAAGATAATATGCCGCGAGCATGAACTTTGCCGGATTAGGCGCCAAAATGACTCACGTCATAACGTCAAACCGCTGACATGACGTCATATTCATTGTTTGGTTTCCGCATAGTAACCAACACTTGAGCGAAAGACTGGAAACCAAACTAGTAGGGTCATCTGATATTTATGTAGTGATATTTGGACACTACCAGGGAGGTCTTTATGGGATATTCAACATTATGTTCTATATACCTTCATATCCAGGATGTGTAGATCCCTGTTCGTTTAACGTAGTTCATGCTTACTTTTAACCAATTTCCAGATATAGACGCTTTCTGACGCCTCTGCAGAAGACGACTTTTCAAAACATTATAATTAAATTAAGAAATTCCTCAAAACGAAAAATGTCTCCTTTTGTCGCAATGCTTTCCAGTAATTATACCTTCATTAATAGAGATGTTCCGTGTTTTTTCCTCGACGCGTTCAAATTCGTCTGCTTTAGATTTGTTGTAGGTCAGGAAGGGTTAAGTTCAAAGTACCTTTGATCTTAACCACATGTCGTGACAATACAGAGTGCAAATGTATTGCGTCAGATACCGGTAATATAGTGTATGACCTAAAATAATAACTCTAGGTTAATGGTATTCCTCGTATTATTAGCGAATTTAGGATTTACCCACAATTAACTTAATAGCGAAACTCACGTCATCTTCATTTTTTCATTTACCGTTTCCCACATGCAGACCTGTTTCGAATCGCACGCCGCAAACGACTTTTGAAAATATTGAAACAAAAAGAGAAACTGCTCTCCTTAAGCATTCTCTTTTCGCGACAAAGCTTTTAACTCTATTCAACACTTACACGTGCGTGTATATATAGAGATTGTTCAGTTTTTTCTGCCGACATGTTTCCCAAGTCGTCTTTTACAGTCTGTTCTGTATTTGGTAAAGAGTTAAGATTTGTTTGAATATTGTTTAACGCCGCTTTCAACAGAATTATACCACGGCGTTTCCTGCACTTTCAGTAGTATTTATCCTGTTAGTTGATGCATCATTCTGTCACCTGCAACTCTATGCGCATCGGGAGGAAGCCATTGCTCTTATTATTATTGTTTATGGTATGACCCGATTAAGGATTGAACTCAAGTCTCTAGTGGGGGGAAAAAGTCATTTCGTATCTGTTCACATGTGTCTGCTTATGACGTGTCTAAAGTCGTCAGCATCAGAAAATTCAAAGCAACGCCATGGGTCCAGTATGAAATCAACAAAAGGGACAGTTATTGGGTTCACAAATTAGTCAGCTATCTATTCGTGACAAATGCAGCCAATCCCCCTTTCATTGAAAATTTAGACGTTAAATTTAACATGTATACATATAGCAGTTAATCCAATGGTAGGGAATCCACCAAACCGAGTATAGCTTTGTAACTAAGAACCATGAGACAGCCAATCAGCCCCAGTGTGCCACTCATCCGATGAACCATTACTGTCGGTAATAAAGACAGGCGTTCCCTTGGTGACTTCATTTTCGAACCATATATGAAAATACATTTTTTGTATTTCAAGAAACTGAACAACTGACTTTATATGTCATTATGTATTGTTTTACGAAAAATAGACACTTAAGAAATAACAATGTAAGTGTTCCAGTTATTTCAGAGTTCATCTGGTTTAATTAGTCATACTTTTACCAAAACATAACATAACTAAGCGGCAGTCAATATAGTCGGTCGGTTGATCGGTACATTAATCAGTCTGTCCATAGAGGATTTACAATGCTCGCCAAATAGTTAATTATGTCACCGACCGAGGAATGCAGGTGGGCGTCTTTCCATCAATAGGAGGAAATCCGCCGAGTGAGTAGCGTTCGAGCTTTGAAACCGATCGTCGCGGGTTTGATACCCACTCGAGTCAATTACAGTGGATGATCTTGGGCAAAATACACGTTTCCTAGCCTGTTACAGGCTTGTAACCCAGATATCATAAATAAATGTTCCGCCACAGTTGTGTAACTGAAAGGCTGTTGAAACGACACATACCTCTTATAAAACATAACTCTTACAATACAAGTAAAATAATAATAATAATAATAATAATAATAATAATAATAATAATAATAATGATAATAATAGTAATAATAATGATAAATACTTTATTTAAAGAGTATGTAAAACCAATTGGCCGCATTTCCACATAGACCGTTAGCCCATTGGAGGTAGAAGAATGACGCTTGTCAGATTAACTTCTGTCAAACGTAAAGGAAATAATGTTTGCCGAGCTAGGATTCGAACTCACAACCCCTGGATTGACTGTCCGCGTCGCTACCAACTGAGCTATCAGGGATCGGATCTTTTAAGTAAGGAGTGGTAAAGGTATTTCTTCCGTAAAGGGTTTTTTAAAAAAAGGAATCCCACAATAAATTAACATTTGAGCTGTCCCGCGAGAAAACAAACTATGTGGACTCTGCGTAATGTATCAAACCGGATCAGCCTAACTTTTCGTCTCCTGTAGATTTTCTGTTTCAAGAATCATTACGCTATACCTCTATCCGTCTGAGATGGAATGTGTCGGCCCGGATCAGTCTTATTCGGGTCGATACTTTACGCATAATGTTTGTTTTCTCGCGGGACGGCTTATATTTATAAATACACGCAAACATTTACCCAGTGGTTACTGTATATAACTACAATCATTGTGATGTTATCAGTTGTGACCGGGCCAACCAAACTGTGTGTGGCAGAATAATGCTAGAAAATATCGAAGGGTTGAATTGACGAATGAATATATGGTAATTTATTGTCTTTTATGATCATTAAAGGCATGAAAGCTAGTATATGTATGCTAGAGCTTTCTGAAATTCTTTGAAACAGTCATGTAAAGGAAGAAACTGCTGGCGATGACCAGTAGCTTATTGTTCTACACTGTATATTGTCATTTTAAAAACGTTTTCATCTCATAGATTTTATTTTGCATTAAACAAAATACATTACTAGATCTAAAGGCAATGTTATTCATTGCACAGTGTTCGCAATGACCGCTTGAGATTGTTAGGTATTTCGTCAATCTTTAACCCAAATCATGACATGACAACGCTTGTTGAAGATCATAAAGCCAGGCCGGAAAAAAACACAAAGGTTAGTTTTAACGTAGTATACAAAAAGAAGCAGAGACGGGAATAAAAGAGAGAACCGGTGATTCTCTGGTATGACGGCAAAAAGAATTGTAGCGTCTGTGCATTTTGTTTCGACTACATGGCATTCGATTCAAAAAGTCCAGACGCTAGTACCGTCAAGCCATATATAGACACCAACGACGGAGAAGTGATACTAACATTGATCCTATGTGTGGTGGATAATATATATATTATACTTCTCCGTCGTCTATCCGTCCGTTATTCTGTCTCTCACTCTGTCACTTACTAACAGGTGATCCATGTGTTTTTTCCGATTACTCTTGTTATTTGTAATGTTTTACTTAATACGTTGTTAGCATGTATCTAAATTGTGTGTATGATACATCAGCTTCGAAATAGGATCTACGAATGCTCTTCTTCGGTGCTCATTTAAATTTTGGAAAAACCTTCAGTGTGAATAACGATTTAAGCTGCAGATTGACTTAGGAGAGACTATTCCAGTGTGTCAGAAAATGTTTTCCATCCTTTGAAGTACATTTGTTTTGTATTTTGTGTTAATTAAAGTTCTTCATACAAAAAATTCCTTCACTCTTTTATACTCAAGTCAGTGGTGACTTGTCTTGTATATAATTGATGTTTGTTTTAAGGAGTTACGAATCCTTAAGACGAGCGTAAAGTTTTAAAAGTATTAGATTGAAGAGCGAGAGAAAAAAGATGATTTGAAATCAGCTCATGTTAAAGAGGATCAGAATTACATGATTACTCTTGTTGTGCCTTATATTTCAAGAACAGTGACGTCGTTTATTATACAGTGTGTTCTTGTCGCGTATATTACAACTCAATTCAATTGTATTAGGCATTCGGAAAATAAACATGCCATATATTACATGGTGTACAATTGTAAAGAATTCAGTAGAAGTGTGAATGTCCTAGAACAACTCTTGTTGAAAGATGTTGTCATCACATGTCGCTAGTGGGAACGTCGTGAGAACACAGACACTCCAAGAAAAACACTCCAAGAAAGACACTCCAAGAATGGACACTCCGAGAACGGACACTCCAGGAAAGACACTCCAAGAAAGACAAACCAAGAACGGACACATCAGGAAAATCCAAATACAGACACTCCAAGAAAGACACTCCAAGAATGGACACTCCAAGAAAGGACACTTCAGGAAAGAAAAAACAAGGACGGACAAACCAAGAACGGACACATCAGGAAAATCCAAATGCAGACACTCCAAGAAAGACACTCCAAGAACGGACTCTCCAAGAAAGGACACTTCAGGAAAGAAAAGACAAGGACGGACAAACCAAGAACGGACACATCAGGAAAATCCAAATGCAGACACTCCAAGAAAGACACTCCAAGAACGGACTCTCCAAGAAAGGACACTTCAGGAAAGAAAAAACAAGGACGGACAAACCAAGAACGGACACATGAAGAAAATCCAAATACGGACACTCCAAGAAAAACGCTCCAAGAACGGACACTCCAAGAAAGGACACTTCAAGAAAGACAAACCAAGAACGGACACAACAGGAAAATCCAAATACGGACACTCCAAGAACGGACACTCTACCCTTGGGGAAAATATTTGAAAACACTTTTTCAATGATTTCTGCGCAGGAGTCGCATGGAGCTGAAATCAATTGAAATCAATCGAGATTTATTCCGAAATGAAAACGCACCTATTAACTGATAACATTTTGCACTGAATTTTTGGCGGGAAAAATCGAAGGTTTGAGCGGAGTCCAGTTTACACGTTCTCGGTGTCGTCAAATTATATGTTTTGCAGGTTTGGGTTTCATGACGTGACGGGCATCTTTTTGATGGCAAAAACATCAAACAATTTATCTTATTTAGTTCCTAAATGTGAAAAAACAATTTGTCAACGCTCTCTTCCGTCATAACAAATGATTACGTCAGTCACGTGGTTGTGAATCTCGATCAATACATGCTTGCTTTGCGCCTATAAACGAATCGAAGATTTTGTTCTTCGTAAGGTTCTTGGCTTATCAGTTGCCAATCTCTGTGTATTTATATGTATTTATATCTCTGTTTTTTCTTTCCTGAAGTGTCCTTTCTTGTAGTGTCTGTATTTGGATTTTCCTGATGTGTCCGTTCTTGGTTTGTCTTTCTTGAAGTGTCCTTTCTTGGAGTGTCCGTTCTTGGAGCGTCTTTCTTGGAGTGTCCGTATTTGGATTTTCTTTCCTAAAGTGTCCTTTCTTGGAGTGTCCGTTCTTGGAGTGTCTTTCTTGGAGTGTCTGCATTTGGATTTTCCTGATGTGTCCGTTCTTGGTTTGTCCGTCCTTGTTTTTTCTTTCCTGAAGTGTCCTTTCTTGGAGAGTCCGTTCTTGGAGTGTCTTTCTTGGAGTGTCTGCATTTGGATTTTCCTGATGTGTCCGTTCTTGGTTTGTCCGTCCTTGTTTTTTCTTTCCTGAAGTGTCCTTTCTTGGAGAGTCCGTTCATGGAGTGTCTTTCTTGGAGTGTCCGCATTTGGATTTTCCTGATGTGTCCGTTCTTGGTTTGTCTTTCTTGGAGTGTCTTTCTTGGAGTGTCCGTTCTTGGAGTGTCCGTTCTTGGAGTGTCTTTCTTGGAGTGTCTTTCTTGGAGTGTCTGGTTTACCAACGTCGTTGGTGGTTTTTTTGCAAGTGATGTTTATCCTATTCAAGCGAGCATATCTAGCGCTCTAATTTTAAGGGAATTCGAGGGAAAAAATAATTTAGATAACATCAGGTGTCCATGCAATGCTGAATTCGTTGAGTTTGCTATGGTCTTCTAAGCCGCTTTCATCAGTAAATCAGTTATATCATTGTTTCTTATGGAAATTACTAGTACTATCGGTAATATGATTTATCCTGGGCCTTAAACTTTAAAACTATACTCTGGGCTAATAATTTGTACTCAAGTGGTCAGAAACAAATCGATCAATTATTAATGCATTATAAGGTCTTTGGAATCTCTTATTTGGATCATGTAATTCATGAGCATAGAGAACGTTTTTTAGAGTTTTGTGGTTTCGGGACCTGATATCGATGCATCAGTCTTAAAGCGTCTTATAAAAACAATACATGCGAAACTAGAGCTTAGTTTTAATTAAGATCGACTTCGAAATTAACTTCCAGTATATATTAATCGCGCTCTGTGTCTGCTTACTGTATACTTAACCAGTACTTTCGCCATGAGTGTGGAAAAATCCACAAAAAACATGATTTGGTCATTACCGGGATCGGATTCGAACACGGGACCTTTTGTGCTACAGGATCTCGGGTTAGTAACATCTAGGCAAAATCAACAGTCGAAACTCTGTGATGTATCTAGGTTATTTAACTTGGTAGAACCAGAGACATATACCAGAGCCCCTCGAGAAAACCAACATTGTGGACTGCGTTATGTATCGACCCGGATCAGCCTAAGCATAACGCGTAGGCTTTCCCGGACAGACACTGTTCAGTTATATCACGGCGACAGTTCACTTATTCATGATCCCTGTCTGCCAAATTCAGTATGGAATTTTTTTCATTTTTTCCGGAGCAAAGAAATCAGAGATGCAGGAGTTGCAATAAATACAAACTTCTTGTGTTTAAAATTGTTAATATAAAAGATAATGGAACGCCAATCTGATTAAAGTACACGATCTGACCAAATGTATGCGTAGCGTTAATAGGAGATGATTGTAATAAGATTGATGGAACGCCTACTCGATCTGGTATGGACTAGATAAGACTTATCTACGTTCCTGATATAAGTGGGTCACATTTACTTGTATGCTATTAACAATAACCCATTTTTAAGTGGTTTGCCGCCTTTATAAATACATGATTACGGGGAATTTGTTAATCGACATCATAATTTGTCATGTCCTGTAATTAACATTAACAGTGTTGAGTCAGTGAAGCGGAAAAACCCTGCGATCACGTGACCAACCAATTGGTAGAGTAATCAGTAACTTGGATTTCCCACATTTTAAAAGTTGGTTTCCCATGTTGGTGATTTTGTTCTTGACGGAAATTACCTTGCCTATCGCTAGTCGGACTGTTAAAAGGTACGAACATTACATTATTGGTTTACTTTTTAGTGATGAATTATCGTAAAGTGTTGAAAAATTAGTGTAAGTTTGGCATTTCTACCGGTTTTTTCCAGCAGGAAAATGTTAAGAGAGGGGGGGGGATAATAAAATTATTTTGTACATGTCCGACACATCATGAAAGTGTTTGAATATGGTTTTAGACTTGAATGAAGATTTGATAGGCAATTTAACAAAACAAAATCCAGGACTCTGCATTCATGCAAACAAAAGATGCGTTTGATTTCAATAAATTTTAAAAGGCATCACTATGTTCAGATAGATAATAATAATAATAACTTTATTAGCACTAACACATTAACAATAAATGGTTATAGCAACAAAATACAGACAAATTACAATTAAATATGTACAATGTAGGAGTGACAGTGGATAATTATGAGATAAATAAAGTATCATTTGACAATGAATTTCTTCATATCCTTATAGATATGTACGTCATGTGTAAATTAACAATATTCGTATCGTTTAATAGGGATAGACGTTTTCAGATTTGGTTGGTGTTAAGGGATTTTGTTTGTTTTTGTTTTAACAACATAACTTGGAAGGAAACAATCTTGGAAAAGCTCGGAATGAATTATATTACTTTATTCTGATTTCTAAAATTAGAATAATCTAAAAATAGAAATTACTAAATTTAGATACAGATGGGTTTTTCTTTGGATTATTTATAGTTAGCAAATATCTATTCTTACTTGGTTATAAATAATTTGGATTTCCAGATGTGACTTATTTTTATGCAAGTACAAATAAAAAATAAAGTGGAATTTCAAAATATGATACGCTGACATTGTTTTGACTTGACTTTTAACTGGGGCAGCTAATTATTTTTCAGTATGCATGGCGCTATATGTTTTGATTATCAACAAGATGACAACATTGATTGTTTAAACAGGGACATCATAGATAAGACTTACGTTCCGAGTTGAAATGCGAATTCAAAGTCAAGCCACATCATAGATAAGACTTATGTTCCGGATTAAAATGGGAGTTCAATTTCAAGAAACATATTATTATATTGAAGTAAGGATTGACTGGATATATGAATAAACAAAATTGTTGTAGACCTAACCTAGTCTCAATATACCGCCGTTATATATTGCATGTAAAAGGATGCGAAAGGTCAAAATATAAAACTGCATTCCCAGTACTGGAATCTTTGACTGTTTTTCATACTTTTATGTTAGTACATAATACAAAGACCTAACAACCACATGTGTTATTAGGTCTTTGCATAATACAAGTGCTATTCCTGAAGACCTGGATGAATCAAAAGAAAAAAAAACATACATTCCCATTTTAAAACATTGTGAGAAATGGAGAAATTACATAAAAGGGCATTTAAATATTTTGTCGAAATAAACAATTATATATATAACATTTCCAACATCGCCCTGTCATTTTAACTCGAGCACATTTCTTTTGTTATGAGACCCCTCGGTGGTGTAGACGGTAGTGGTAAAAATTCAACCTCAGTTGCGTGAGGTCGCATGTTCGATCCCAGGTCGGGTCATACCAAATACTTAAATATAAAATGGTAGTAATGGCTTCCCTCCTTGGCGGTGAGGGTTAGCATTACGACTAACTTTCTAGTGTCAGAATAAATGAACCAGTAATACTGGCAACTTATCCAGGAAACGCTGTGATATAAGTTATAACTGAAGTTCAGTTATAACTTATATCACAGCGTTTCCTGGATTCAGTGAACAATTGTTGAAAGCGGTGTAAAGCACTAAAAAACTAAACAATCAATCAATCAATCTTTTGCTTGATATAGATTATTGATGAGACAGTAATATACTGTCTGAGTGTTGATACAACATTTCAGAGTGACAAACAATGACCTTTTAGTATGTATCCTCTGGCTTAACCCTTTCCCTCATACGACAATTCTGCACGACTTTGAACATATTTTGTCAAAAATAGAAAATCTCTATAATGTTGAATGGATAAAATTTGACTTAAAGTGGAAAACATTGTGTCATTATGTTTTCAAAAAGCTATCTGCTGCAGAGGCGTCAGAAAGCGTCTATATGAGGGAAAAAGCCTAATAAATTGCGAAACTTTATTTATATTCAGAACACAATATTTGACATAAAAAACGAATAGATAATTTAAAAAGGAATTTTACTGTAGAAAAGTTAACCCTTTCCCTCACATAGACGCTTTCTGACGCCTCTGCAGCAGACGGCTTTTTGAAAACATAGTGACATAAGAAGAAATTGCACAAAACGTGCAATTTCTCCTTTTGCCACAATTTTTTCCACTTTTAGTCATAGGTTATCCATTCAAATATTGAGATATTCCATTTTGTGTCAAAATATGTTCAAAGTCGTCTGCTGCAGAATTGTCGTATGAGGGAAAGGGTTAACAGACTATCGATGTATTACGTTATAAATCAAAATCAATATCAATGGTATTTAAAGACTCGAAATTAACAATGTGACATAAATATGGTACCCAGTAGATGCAGTTATGCAGTTGTACATAAAATCACACAAAGTAAACTGCTAACTTATATCTCCCAAATGTTTGCAATAGAATATAGACTCTTTCTGACGCCTCTGCAGCAGACGGCTTTTTGAAAACATAGCGACAAAAAAAGAAATTGCACAAAACGTGCAATTTGTCCTTTTGCGGAATGCCACAATGTTTTCCACTCACTTTTTGTCATAGATGATCCATTCAATTATGGAGATTTTCTATGTTTTGACAAAATACGTTCAAAGTCGTCTGCTGCAGAATTGTCGTATGAGGGAAAGGGTTAAATTGTGGGGAAGTAGCAATCACAGCTGATTTTTTAAACAGCTGATTCAGAAGGCCATGAAATAGTGTAATCCAGAGCATTTTAATTTTTTATAACTAATAGGAAATCGATGCGCGGACGCGGATTGAAATATGGATACTTTTACATTCAAAGTCTTGTAACTTTTTTTATTTTTAAAGATATCTTAACCCTTTCCCTCATATAGACGTTTCTGACACCCCTGCAGCAGACAGCTTTTTGAAAACATACTGACAAAAGAAGAAATTGCTCCTTTTGCCACAATGTTTTCCACTTTCAGTCATAGGTTATCCATTCAATTATAGAGATATTCTTTTGTTTGACAAAATATGTTCAAATTCATCTGCTGCATAATTGTCGTATGAGGGAAAGGGTTAACAGGGTTTTCAGAATTAACCAATTTCCAATCAAAATTATCTGTTAAAAATCATTTTTTGATCTGTTAGTTTTGCTCCCCTGGGCCCTCTACCAGGGATTTGCCCTTGACCTGACCCTAAGCCTGATCAGTAACTTTTCTCATTTGATCTGTTACAACAAAACATTTTGACAACCCTGTCTTAATCAAAGTCGTCTGCTGCAGAATTGTCGTATGAGGGAAAGTGTTAAATTGTTGGAAACTTTCTGCCTCCGCTTTGTTTTCAGAAGTTGTCTTCTACATTCAGAGGCATCTGAACTGATTTATTTCAGAGAATATGAAAGAATATTGGCACAATACTCTAAGAAAAGTGTGATTATTCCAATAGTAGAACAATATCTGCCCAACGCATCTTTCATTCCATGCAGAAAGATCTAGATGGATGGACAGTGTAAGTTTCTGAGACCGTCTGTAATTGAATAGCGAACCGTGCAGTCAGACCAAGCTATGTGGATGTGCAGGTTGATCTGGATCTACGATGGTTGCAATAACCTCAAGTCGGTAAACCCATAGCAACGCACATTTCATTATTTTATCTTATTTAAACCATTTATTTATATGGCTATATTTTATATTTTATAGATCATTAAACTATGGCAGAAAAAAATTCAGATGATAAAAAGGATAGTCCAAAGAATGATGCATTATTAGTGAACCAGCAGTTCTTAATACGCAACCAACCAGATAGTCTGGGTATTAATACAGAGAAGCCGAAGTTTCCACAATATGCAGTTGTTTCGAAAAGGACAGACTCGTACAAGAGCTGGCCAACATACATACCACTTACCCCAGATGTTTTGATAGATGCTGGGCTTGTATACACAGGTAAACTATTTTAGCGATTGTGTCTTGATTTTATATTCAGGTCTTCATAGAAACTATAATGTATATTCAAAAAGGAAAAAATATTGATCTAATTCTATAATTATATCTAGTTTTTATCTTTATGTTGTTATCTTAAGTTTTTCAGAACTTTGCCTTTTTGTTTGTTTCCAATTTGTGTCCAAAATTTGAAAACTGAATTTCACAAGACTGGCCTTAATCACTATGCACACCTTAATGAAAAGTTTTGAGTTTATCTATGGCACCCAAAGAGGTTTGTTTATAAGTTAAACCAGTCAGAAGTTTGCCACAATCTAAAATTGAGAAATTATTTATAATACAGTATGTTATTTTACAACATTTCTCGCTATGACATTTCTGTATTAGAATGATTGCTATCTAGGTATTCTTTCATAATTATGTAAAATAAGTTAAGACAGGAACAATTTTGAAAATAATTGAATGTACCTTTAACCCTTTCCCTCATAAAGATGCTTTCTGACACCTCTGCAGCAGACAGCTTTTTAAAAACATAGTGACAAATGGGGCAATTTCTCCTTTTGCCACAATGTTTTCCACTTAGTTATAGGTTATCCATTCAATTATAGAAATTTTCTATTTTTTCACAAAATATGTTCAAAGTCCTCTGCTGCAGAATTGTCGTATGAGGGAAAGGGTTAAAATGATTCTTTTAAGAATAAATCCTTTACAACATACAACAAATCTGTAGCAGATGATATTGAAATCATTTGGATGCAAATAGTTATCATCTTTAATTCTTTATTAAAGAAAGTATAGTTTTTTAACCCAGTGTGGCAATATTTTTAAAAATTGTCTGCTGCATATGCATCAAAATGCACAGCATATGGGAAAATAGTTTAAAATAGAATTTATTTAAAACAATATTTGATCCACAGGTGTTGGAGATAGTGTCCGGTGTTATCACTGTGGGGGTGGCCTGCGGAATTGGGAGGAGGGTGATGACCCCTGGGAAGAGCATGCCAAGTGGTACCCAAAATGCCCACATGTTGTCCTGGTTAAAGGTCAGAACTACGTCGACTGTGTGGCGAAAGGAGAGACACCTCCAGCGAAAGATTGTGCTGTGTTTCAGAAAAAGGTAAGTGTGAGTTAATCCTTTCTTCATCAGATGACTTTTAACCTTTCCCACATACAGACAACTTTGCAAAAATATTGAAAATCTCGACAAATGAATTATATAATTATTAAATAAAGTGTAAAACACTGCGGCAAAGGTAGAAATAACTTTATATGAGGAATGATTCCTCACAAAATTTAATGAGATATGGGATGTGCAGAACAAATTCAGACACAACTGTTGGTGATTTCCTGATTTTACATAATGTTTATAGATCTAAAATAGTAGTTTATCTGGTTGTATGCTATATTTGCCATTTTTACTTACAGACTGAACAGAAAGAAGTAACAGATTATCAGCTTCTTCATACAGTGGCTGCTCTGAGTGTTAAAGAATATGATTATTCAGAGGAGAAAATATTGCAGGCCATGAGGTTTTTTCAAAAGAATAATAAAGGTAAAATTATTCATGATAAAAAGTTACTTTTATTGTGTCACCCTGCATAGATGGTAGGCACTTAGGGATTGCTTTTTTAGCTCCACTGGCTGAAAGCCAGTCGAGCTTATGTCATGGCGAATTGTCTGTGCATGCGTTAACTTTTTCCTTTAAACCACTTCTTCTCCCTAACCACTTGGCCAATTTGGTTGAAACTTCATAGGAAGCATCCTCTCAATGTCCTCTCTTAAATTCCTTCAATTTTTTTTTATCCATCCATAATTCTCGTTTCCATGGCAACCAAAAGAAAAAAATAGTGAAAACTTAAAAAATCTTCTTCTCGGAAAGTGTCAGCCCGATTTTCAAATAATTTTGTAGAAATGTTCCTTGGGTGACCCTTTATTAGATTCCTTCAAGAAATGTTGATTGGGCGAAAAACATGGCCGCCAGGGGGCGGGGCTATTTTGCCTTATATGACCATAGTGAAAACTTAATAAATCTTCTCCTCCGAAAGTGTTTGGCTGATATTCAAATAATTTTGTAGAAATGTTCTCTATCAGATTCCTTCAAGCCATGTTGATTGGTTGAAAATTATGGCTGCCAGGGGGTGGGGCTATTTTGCCTTATATGGCTATAGTGAAAACTTAAAATATCCTCTCCTCCGAAAGTGTCAGGCCATTTTTCAAATAATTTTGCAGAAACATTCCTTGGGTGACACTCTACAAGATTCCTTTAAGCCATGGTGGTTGGTAAAAAAAATAGCCTACAGGGGGCAGGGCTGTTTGGAGATTTTATTTTTGCTGTATGGCCGTGGAGCAATACTGGCCCTCTTGGGCCTCTTGTTTTTGTCTGTCTGTCTGTCTGTCCGTCACACTTTTTCGTCACACTTTCAATGAGCAGGTGCAGGTGACACACGTGCTCCGCGGAGCACTCCATTCTAGTTTATTATAGACCATACTCCCATACAAAATAATTGGAATTATGTTACTGAACTTAAGATGTTACATCAACTTGATTAAACCTTTTCAACATATATACATGACATCAGCAACAGACAACTTTTAAAAATCACTACATGCATTAATGCTGGTATAATTATTGAATAGAGTTCAAGGTGGAAATTGCTCTCCTTTTTCCACTATATTTTCAAAGTTGCCTGCTGCAGATGACTTTTGAAACATTGGGACGAAAGGAAAAATTGCTCATGATGAGCAATTTCTCCATTTGCCAGAATGTTTTTAACTCTATTCAATAATTGCACATATATATAGAGATATTCCATAATTTTGCCAAGATGTGTTCAAAGTCGTCTGCTGCAGATTTGTTGTGAGTGGCAAAGGGTTAAAAATATTTTGTCTTATAACTAAAGTATCACTCAATGGCATTGACATTAATATTAACAAGAAATATTTTAAAACTTAGATAAACGTACATTTATATAAAAGAGATTGAATGAAGATTGGATATTGTTTTCCCTTGAATACAGACAGTACCGAGTTCAAGGCTAAAGATATTCTTGAGATTATCTTTCAACTAGAAGAGGAGGAAGATAATGGGGGGGCTGCTGGTGGCAACGAGGAAACGCTATATAACTGCTGTAAGGAAGCAGAGTGTGAAGAGGAAGATCAAGGTAGGAATCAGGATTTACCTCTTTCCCATATACAGGTTAAGCATAAATTTTAATGTACAGGGTCAATCTGCATGGTTTCTATATATTTGGTATAACTTCTCGTGGGAACATCTTGTGAGGAAAGGTGTTCATGCTTAGATTGTTAACCCTTTCCCACATACAAGAAAAGTTGTATGCTGCAGAGGAGTCAAAAAGCGTATGTTAAGAAAACTTTGTGGCAAAGGGGAGACATGTTTCATGATGAGCAATATCTCCTTTTGCCGCAATGTTTTAAACTGGATTAAAGGATTATACTTAAAATTATACCAATATAGAGTCTGATTTTCTGTTTTTTCCCCGATGTTTTCAAAGTAGCCTGCTGCAGATTTGGAATCATTCTGAGGAAAAGAGAAATTAATTATAATCTATTTTATACAGTTTCTGAATCCTTTTCATATTTTTCTAGATTTTCCATAATCTTCTTCAATTGTAATGAGTCTGAAAGTTGTTTCATGTTATAGGGCTACTTATAGGCTTAACTCATTGGTGTTTATCAAAGCATATGACATGATGTGAATGTATATCCAATGAAGGCAAATGTTTTAAATTTTGAACAATCCATATAAAGAAGTCCAGTTACGGAGGGTGTTTCCACACAATATCTCTCTGATTATTCAACCAAACCCTATGATGTGGGAACTCAAAAGAATCTTCTCATTCATTTTGAGTACCAACAACATAGGATGAGAGGGTCAAATAAGAATTTTAGAAACATGCAAAAACAACCCATATCAAGAGCTCTGCATATATATCAAACTTGTACAAACTTAGAGTTTACATGTAAGAGACCTGTTAACATGACTTGACCCTTTCCCTCATATAGACGCTTTTTGACGCCTCTGCTGCAGGCGACTTTTTGAAAACATAGTGACAAAAGAAGAAATTGCTCAAAACGAGCAATTTCTCCTATTGCCACAATGTTTTCCACTTTTAGTCATATGTTATCCATTCAATTATAGAGATTTTCTATTATTTGACAAAATATGTTCAAACTTCTGCTGCAGAATTGTCGGATGAGGGAAAGAGTTAATGTGGGGTTTTTTTCAGGTGAAAAGGGATTGAAGAAAAAAATGTTGTGGAAACTTTTTCATAGATTTTACACCCCATATTCTTTGATAAAAATGAATACAGATTTTATTGAAATACTATTTAGGTTATTGATAATTTAATGAAGAAATATCTTTCATTTTTTCAGAAGAGGTAGAAAAGCTGTACGAAGAAAATCAAAGACTGAAAGAAAACCAAATGTGTAAGATATGTCTGGACGATGTGGCAAATGTGATATTTTTGCCTTGTGGGCATATGGTCAGCTGTCCGCGATGTGCGCCAGCTTTGGTCAAGTGTCCATTGTGCAGATTGGTAATAAGTGGAACAGTAAAAGCCTATTTTGAGTAAAGTAAATGGAAATTTACCCTGTATTGTAATTACATGTACCTTCAATAATTGAAGGTACATGTAATTACAATACAGGGTAAATTTCCATTTACTTTACTCAATCAATTGAATCAATTGCAATACTAGATAAATTTCCATCTACCTTACTCGATTTATTGGAGAATTTGTCAACGATATCGTCTAAAGCAGTCGTGTAAACAGCATGTTGCAAGACAGGTAGTCAAGACATTTGTTCTAAGTGAACTGATTTGAATAGCTTTAGAATCAAGAGAAACAGAGGAGAATACCAATCTTCGAAGAAGATGGGTATATTCGTTTGAAATGTCCGTCGATGAGTGTGTTAGTAGGCCAAAATCTATTATATTAATAGCTGGATAATACTTGGACCTAAAATACTTAAACCAGACATGGAGGTTGGGCATGATCAGTAGATTAAGGTCATCCGTTCAATGGTCAAGGTCACGGTGACAAAAAAAAGTGTGGGGGGATTACTGTTAAACACACATCTCTTGTTATAGACAATTTTCTATTTACTACCATTCTTTTTTAACTTTCTTTTTTAAACAATGCAGAGGTGTAAAAAGAGTGTCTGTTATAGAGAATGGAAGGATAAAGGATTAAATTGTAACATAATTATTAATGATCAGAAAGATGCAGACCATATGGATGATCCTTATTCACTTTGTGTTGTGACTGTTCTATCTGTACCTTTGGGTTCGGACAGTTGCTTTAAAAGCCTGTAATGACCGCCTATATGTTCTGTACGTGTACTCCTACCCTTATCCACATACAACACATCTGCAGGAGACGACCTTGTAAAATCTCTGTACATAAAAGTAGATTTACTTAATAGAGTTGAAAACCATTGTTGCAAAAGTCATCTGCTTCAGAAACATCAACATTCGTCACGGTCTGCATGTGGGAATGGGTTAAATGACATTTTAAGACATCTGCTGCATGTAAATTATGAAAACGGTGTGAGCCCGCCCCCCAAAAGTGCATTCAGTGAATCTGTGTTTGACAGACTTTCAAGATTTATTTCCAACCATTATTCTAAGTGAGTTGTTGTTTGTATTATGTGTTCACCATAACCTTAAACTGTGATATATATTCATGTTTGTTTGTGTATCTCCCATCATATTGCATTTGTCAGAAAAAGTTGTATTGTCGAGTACAGATTACAACTCAATGATAGGTTTGGTCTGACAGTAAATGCATATAAATAAGAGAGTTGTTGAAGTAGGCTGTAAAAAAGACATGGTATGCCTATAACCTACTTTAAGTAAACTCAAGATCTCGGACTGTGGGAATCTAATCATTAATAATAACAGGTACTTATGAAAATAATAAAAAAAAATAAAAAAAAAAATAAAAAATGAAAAAAAAAAAAAAAAAAAAAAAAAAAAATTTTTAATAAAAAATAAGGTAAAAAATACTCTCAGATGTTGGTGACAGATTATGGGAAGCACTTGTTTAAAAAAAAAAACGATAATTGATGATTTCCATTACTATGTTGTTGATCACAGAATAATAATGGCTACACTATATACTACAGAGGATATAGAACCTGGATATAATAACCGGATTGATGAAGTAATGTTGTGCAATATATTATAAGGCAAGATAATCCAAGTACGGAGTCTAAGATAGCTGAACTGTGATATAATGAATGTTTTGCTCAAATGGTTTGTATATATGGAGGTATAGTAACAAAAAGGAATGGGAGGGAGAAAAAAATACAAAAAAAGGTAGAGTAGGATTCAGGAAAGCCTGATGCACTAGCAGTATTGTTAACTTTCATGAACAATCAGAATCGACGTGCTATACAACAACCATGATTTACGTTTGGAATTCCGAATTAAGTTAATTATCTGTGTAAAATGGTTATGGCTTTGACAAAATTAAAATGTTATATTGTATAACATGCCGATTCTGTTTAAAGATAAGATAGGTGGTAATAAAACTAATGTGCTTAGTCTTTTTAGTTTGTTTTGAGCACTTGTTAAAATAAGCACAATATTTCTAAATAGTAATACATTTAAGTCGTACCTTTATTTTATTTTTTCTTCACAAAATACACTTAATATTTAAGTCGTACCTTTATTGTACAATATAAAAAACACTTTTTTCCCCCACAAAATACACTTAATATTTAAGTTGTACCATTCTTGTGCAATATAAAAAACACTTATTTCCCCACAAAATACATTCCATATAGATCTACATAGCTTCCAAAGTATTTGTTATTTTCACCCGTTTACCCTTTCCCACGTAGACACATTTTGGCGCATCAGTAGCAGACGACTTTTCAAACCATCGTGTCGAAAGGAGTCATTGATCATAATGAGCATTAGCTTCTTTTAAGACCAATGTTTTCAACTATATTCGATTGTCATACTGTCATTTATAGTGTTTATGGTATTTTTACCAAAGTGTTTTCAAAGGCGTCTTTTGCAGTAGGCAAGGGTTAACAAATTAAATTAGCTTACATCTAAAACATGTGTACACAAAACTGCAGTTAACAAGAGTGGTTAATAACAATTTAAAATATTGGATCGCAATCAATGTTAAGTAAAAAATAAATAAAGGAAACTGAAATTAACATGTTAACTATATAAAACTAAAATTTGTCAAAAAAATAAATAAAATGAAAAAATAAAATATAAAAACAATTATAAGTGTTTGTTGTTGATGCTATGCCCCTCTAAATCCAGATGAACTAAGCCATTGTTCGATGGATGGAAATTTTAGTCATCGATTTGGTTTTTTGACAGACGAATTTTAATGCCTTATCATCAGATGAATGTTGAAACATTGATGAGAAAAGATAATGCTTAAAATGAGACACTTTGGGTTCAGGTGAATTATATGATATCAACACTTGCCCATCGCCAACCATTTCTTTGAAGAAAACCTACCTTTTAGCCACTTTACCAATTTAAACCTCACATAAATTAAAGGTGAAAGATGATTTTTCCGCGAAACCTTCTGCTCTGAAACTGCTGGTCTATATAATTTGGTAAAAGTGCGAGCCTCTACAAAATATTGTTCAATCCATCAATATTGATCTTTCAAAAAACACGGCCTTCAGAAAAGCAGCTAAAGAACAAAAACTTGAAATTCTTCCCTCTTAAAATGTTTTACTGATTTCTAGCTAACTTGTAAAATTGGTAACCCCACTACACAAAAGTCCATCTCATATTGATTGAAAAACATGTCCATCCGAAAAGGCCTAAAGTGATGCCATATATGAACTATTTATCTTTTGAAACTGCACGTTGATTTCTAGATAATTTGGCAGAAACCTTCTTTATGTGATCCTCATCAATGGAGCCTCTTGCCATGCTGATTTGTTTCAAAACATTAATGCCAAGCTGGATAAAAAAAAAGTTACAAGAATGAAAAACGTTCTTCTCCTCTGAAATTGCGGATCTGATTTTAATATAATTTGGAAAAATGTCTGTTATTTTATCCTCTAAACTAAATATCGGAAGCTATATTATTTGGTTGAATAACATGGTATAACTGCTACTTGTGCAGATTTCACTTCAATTTCAAGGGTCAGTCAAGCCGTCATAGCGACGATGGCTATCAATCCAGGGGACGTGAGTTTTAGTCACGACTTGGCCATTCAAAAGTTATTGTGATTCGCGTCTTCCAGCAATGCGCTTAAATGTTTTGATTGTTTGATGTTTTACACCGCTTTCAACAATGTTTCAGTTATATCACGGCGTTTCCTTGGTAAGTTACCAGTACTACTGGTCCATTTATTTTGACGTCAGTCAGTCTCAATGCTAAACCTGAACGCCAAGGAGGGCGGCCATTACTACCAAGTATTTGGTATGACTCATAAAACACTATGATAAGGGTAGCGGATTTGGCCTTGGTATAACATAGTTTCTGTTGAAACGTCGTTAAATCATTCATCATCGATACTGGCAGGGTCCGCGGCGACATAGCGTGATTATGGCGGCTTTCCTTCTTGCTTTTGCGATCGTACATGTACTCTATCATGTCGAGGGCTTGGCGTGAAACGGTTGTAACTAAAAACCTTTTTTGAAAACACTGGTTTGGGGCAATTTTGACCCCTTTGTAAACAATGCAAATTTAGGTGCCATTGCTCAGAACGAGCAATGGCACCTAAATTTCCATTGTTTACCAAGAAAAATGATTAAACGCTTATAAAGACTTTATGGCGAGGTGATTAACCTTGGTAACAAAATACCGATTTTAGTTACAACCATTTCACACCAAGCCCTCGATGTCTGCACGGGCGTGTGCGATAACTTTTTAACCAACCGGGTTGCCACAGGGGCGCAGTAGTAAGATTGATGCACGATATTCAATTACTGTGTGAATTGAGAGATTTGTGTACGAATTGCTATGATCGGTTGGCCATAAACGATTGCCTATATAGCCCCGGTAGCTCAGTCGGTAGCGCCGCGATCTGTCAATCCAGGGAGTGTGAGTTCGAACTCCAGCTCGGCCAACATTCTTACCGACGTTTAACAAAAGTCGCTGTGACAAGCGTCATTCGTCTTCCACCAATGGGCTAACAGTCTATGTGGAAAAGCAGTCAGTTCCATGGACAGAATGTTGTGAGGAGTACTAGTATGGGGAAGCCAGGACACACATGAGTATGTGAACTGACCGCCGGGATATGACTGAAACAATGGTTGTAAACGGCGTTAAACCTCATTCAATCAATGCCTATATTCGTGTATTGTCCGACAACATGTCACTCGTACGATAGTCGCGCGATTTACGTAGGATCACGTACGACCAATAGTGACCTAGGACTGTGTGGGACAGATACTCAAAACACGTTGGTCATTCTTTCTCACAATGTTTTAATCAAATATCGGTTAGATATTTGATTCATATTGGAGAGTCGACTAAAATCAAATCAATGATAACGGCATGGGAATGGCCATTTAAGTGAATTATAATGATGTGCAAGTAACTACATCATTGACAACGGATGGCATGTTAAGTATTTAATATTAAACCTTGAATCGTGTGAAATTTAGACCCTTAGCAACGGCTAACATGAAACAATTCATGCAATCTCTGTGAATATCTCGCTTTTACAGACATTATATATAGTATCGCCAAAAAATGGAGGAATCTAAGGAGGAAACCAGCAACAACGACGAAAACCCAGAGAACTTGCAAGCACATTCTGTTTTATGTGTATGCTGGCCTTAACCATTTAATTAGGTCAGTCAACATATATAATGCTCCGTGTTTGCCAAGTACCAGCACCAGAGGGACGATAAACTTATAAAATCAAAGCACTCTAAGTGATGCCAGCAAGGGGCTAACTGCAGATCATGGAATACATTAGGACAAGGATTTACCGATTTTTTTTATATATCACATACACTTTACAAGATTACCTTGTTATGTCCGTTAATTGAATAATAATAACTTCTACAACCTACTCATTGATATTCTCATTTTTTGAGAATTTGAAAGAATAAAAAAAAAGTGCATGTATTTGTTCACCTATGTTATGGAAACAATAACATGTTCAGTTGTTTTGAGGCAGCTGTGACTGCCCCTACAATTTGGATTATTCCTCCATTACGTCATTTGGAAAGGTTCCTTATGTGTTGTTCACTGATTATGGCTAAGTGTTTTAAGCGTGATAGATGTTTGCAGTTTGGATTATTCAGGCCTGTTCAATAAGAAGGTCATCTCAAAAGCAGATCCCTGACATAAATGTACAATTAAGATCGAATTACAGAAACAAACACGTCAACATTTACGTCTGAAATATAGTTTGATTTATTTAAACCTTTTCCCACATACAAACGCTTTGTGACGCCTCTGCAGGAGACGACTTTTGACAACATTGTGTCTATATGTTGGAAAAGGTTGTGATCATTGTACGCAATACATATATAATAATAATAAAGGTAAAAAAAAAAAAAAAGAATAAGGTGAATTTTAGTATGATACAGTGTACATAAGATGTTGAATGATATATGAGAACATGAAATGATTGATTGACATAAGAAATACATAAAAACAAGAGGGCCAAGATGGTCCTGAATCGATCACCGGAATATTTGTAATGTGTTTTCCTTAAAGAGTCTATGTAAAACAAGTGATCCCCAGGGTGGCTGGCCATTTTTGACACCAGGGCTATAATTTGACCAATCTAGATGAAGTTTGATTTCAAATATCAACTTTTGGACAAGATTTTTTTAAGTTTTTCCCTATATAAGTATGATATTATGAAAAACAAGTGACCCGGGATGGGGCCATTTTTTACCCCAGGGCTATAATTTGAACAATATTGGTAGAGGTCAACTAGATGAAGCTACATACCAGTAGTTTTTCCCTATACAAGTCTTCGTAAAACAAGTGACCCACGGGATGGGACCATTTTTGACCCCAGGGCTATAAATTGAACAAGATTGATAGGAGATGAAGCTACATACCAAATATCAAAGGCCTTGGCCTTCTCTTTTTAAACAAGAAGATTTTTAAAGTGTGTTCCCTATATGAGTCTATGTAAAACAAGTGACCCCCGGGGAGGGGCAATTTTTGACCGCAGGGCTATAATTTGAAAAATCTTGGTAGAGGACCACTAGATGAAGCTACATACCAAATATCAAAGGCCTTGGCCTTCTACTTTTAGAAAAGAAGATTTTTAAAGTTGTTTCCCTATACGAGTCTATGTAAAACAAATGACCCCCGGGTAGAGGTTATTTTTTTACCCCAGGGCTATAATTTGAACATGATTGGTAGAAGATGAAGCTACATACTAAATACCAAAGGCCTGGGCCTTCTCCTTTTAGACAAGCAGATTTTTAAAGTTTTTTCCCTATATGAGTCTATGTAAAACAAGTGACCCTCGGGGAGGGGCCATTTTTGACCCCAGGGCTATAATTTGAACAATCTTGGTAGAAGTCCACTAGATAAAGCTACATACCAAATATCAAAGGCCTTGGCCTTCTACTTTTAGACAAGAAGATTTTTTAACTTTTGGTTAATTTACCCTTTTTTGTTGCCGTGGCAACCATAGTTCTCAATGGAATGAACACTATTAAAAGAGGGCCACCAAAGGAACATTCCTGTGAAGTTTGGGTGAAATTGGCCTTGTGGTTAAGGAGCAGATGATGTTTAAAGCTAAAAGTTAACGACGGACGACGGACGACGACGGACAGAGAGTGATAAGAATAGCTAACATTGAGACTTTGGCTCATAGGTGATCTAAAAATAGTCTGTATAAAAATGTATAATAATTAGAACATTATGACAAAATAGTTATATCACGGCGTTTTTTGGAAAGGTTACCAGTACTACTGGTCCATTTATCCTAATCCCAGTCAGTCTAAATACTTACCCAGAAACCCCTGGGCGCCAAAGAGGGCAGCCATTACTACCATCTTTGGTATGGCCCGGCCAAGGATTGAACCCGCGGCGAACGCTATACCACTACACCACCGAGGTGGTACCGGGTCAACTTTGAAACTTGAGTTTACATAAATGTTCAAAAAGGACTAACATATATGTATAAAATAACGATTTCAATTAGTACAAATGAAAGAGAAAAACATTCTGCATCTTGAACGGTTTGAAATGAAGCGATCGGATGTATTTAAATACCTTAATAAAGCAGAATACTTTTCAGCTCCTTTTTATTTCAATGAAACTTTGTGTGCCCAACAAAACCTAAATAAAGGACCAAAATGTAAAAATCATAGAATCATATTAAATATCATATTAAAGAGCAAAGGTTTTCCTAACATAATCGTTTGAAATGGAAAGATCCATTGATTAACTAATTCGTGTGAGCAATTTAAAAAAAAAATCCCTCTATAGCTCCATTGGAGCTTTCGAGACACCGGATTTCCCCATAAATGGCAATGTTTTAAAGCTGACAGACCTGTAACTATTTTCAGTGATAATATCATATAAATATATGTGAAACCTGGGAAAATGGATTAAATACTTCTAATTGGAGACTGACTTTTCTAGATTTACATTGTAATGAAGATGGTAGTCTTTGATCTGTAAATACTCATTATATACTCAGGAGAAAAAGCTCGGTAACTGTTTTCGATACAATACAATACAATACAATACAATACAATACAAACTGTTTTATTTGCAATCATGTACAAGCAGTACAAATAATAAAATACAGAGAATATAATGTTATGTGATGTTGTAGTTTCAATAAGTCAGATAGTGCTGAGAAGGTTTGTTATTAAATGATCTAACAATCCATATGGATAGCACAATGTGTATGATACAGGCTAGCTAAGATAACTATTAAAAATGTTGAATTCTATTAATTGTGTATAGCGATTGGTAATATATAAGAACAGAATGCATTGTTTAATTATTTGTGACAGCTTCATTTCTTCTTTTATTAGCATAATAGATGAATTTAGCAATATTAAAGATTTCTTTTTTATTTGAAGAAGACATAAGAGTTGTAAATTTGTTTATTGTTGGCCACTTGCAGAAATACGGATTTAAGAACTTTGAACATACAATATAGAGAAAGGGGCATACGAGAAGAAAGTGGTATTCGTTTTCAACTACATTTTGATTACATAACTGTTATGTTCTTTCTGATCTTTGGATATTACGATGCCTTCCTATTTATATTTCTAAATTATGAGATGATGTTCGAAATTTGCATAATGCTATTCTTAATTTTCTATCATGTATATTGTTTAAGTAATCCTCTTGATTGAATGAATGTTTGAATAATCTGTAATAGGACAGACGCTCAGAATTGTTAATGTTTGAATACCAAGATTGGTAGAATTTGATCAAATATGCGTTGTTTTAATGAACAAAATGTTATTAATTCACTGTTTTGTTGTATCCACAAGTTATTATGTCCTAGTGATTGTAAAATAATTTTAACATGATGGGCCCAATTAAATCCTGTATAAGTAATTGTGTTAGTAGCATCATTTGTAAGCATATTGTATACAATTTTAGTGATATTATTACTGGTAATTTTAGTATTTAAACCAAAAGCAGATCATGTTACATTGTCTTATAATTCTTAAAGGTACTCTTCCAAGTTCTCCATATATACTTGATACATTGGTTGATTTTCTAACACATAGAATACGTCTACAAAATGTGTTGTGTATAGCTTCTACATCTGTGCCGATATGGTATGACCATATTTCAGAGGCATAGTGAATGACAGGTAATACTAATGAGTCAAATAACTCACATTTTTTATTTATACTGAACTCAAATTTGTTGAAAACAGAAATTAAACCATGTAATGATCTAGAAGCATTTTCAGCTAATCTTTTTGTTGAGACCTTAGCAAACACTCCGTCAATATCGTAATTTATGTTATTAAGAATGTCATTTACAAACATTATGAAAAGTAAACTTGAATTTGAATCGCCTTGCTTGACACCTGCAATGAATCAATATGCTAGCAGATATTTCATCGTTGAATTTGATTGCAGACTTAACAGACGAATACATAGCTTAAAGTGCATTGATCATTTTAGTAGTGATACCCTGACAAAGTAGTTTATGCCACAGGAAAGCTCTGTTTATATTATCAAAACATTTTTCATAGTCTATGAAAGCTGTATAGAGGTGGTTTTTTTCCTGAATTTAAAACTTTAGCAATAATTGAATGTAATATGAATATACAGTCAACTGTACTTTTGTTTTTTTGATAACCAAATTGACAATTATTGATATTGTTATTTTTTTCATTCCATAATTTCAATCTATTATAGATTATTTGTGAATATACTTTTGAAAGAATGCTATTTAACGTTATTCCTCTATAATTCTTAGGACCAGTCGAGTCTCCACCTTTAAATATAGGTACAATATAACCCAATGCCCATTTTTCAGGATATGTGGAATTTTCGAATAAGTGATTGACGATATTTAATAAAATTGTACTTATTATTTCAAAAGATGCCTTTATTATCTCTGCTGAAATATTATCGGGGCCACTTGCTTTTCCGTTATTTTGCGATAAAACGGCAGTTTTAAGCTCTGCCATTGTAATCGGTTTGTCTAACTCCACGTCGGCAATATGGGTGGTATTAGAGTCGCTGTTATCGTTTCGATCGTTTATATTAACATTTTCATATAAATCTTCAAAGTGCTCATAAAAGTCTTGAATTTTAATGGGACTATCCTGATTATTTTGTTCTTGATTATATGACATTTTAATGGACTTCCAGAAGTTCCGTGGCTCAGATTTTGCAATATTTTCTAATTTTATAGCTTCATTTCTCATAAATTTTCGCTTGGCTCTTTTTCTTGCATTATTGTATGTATTCTTAGCTTTTATAAAAGTGTGTCTGTTGCCATCCGAGTTAATTTCATAAGAAATTATTTTAGCTTGTTTTAAATTATCTTTTGCTAAAATGCAATTTTGATCAATCCATTTTGGTTTAATATTGTTTTTATTATTCTGTGTAAAACGTTTATTAAATACGGAGTTTGCATACTTAGATAAAAGGTCAGTAAGACTATCTACATGCTCTGGTTGAGCATTTCAATATTGTTGAGTAATGACTGTTTAAAATGTGTTACTTTATTTTCATCAAATATTAATTTATCAACAAAAACAGCTGATGATTTATTTTTACATTTCCTATTTTTCCTTTTTACGAAGGAAAAATATAAACTACAGTGATCGGAAAATTCATTCCAGTCTAAAACTTTGAAATCGTTTAAAACGTGTTTACCTTCTAAATTCAATAGCAATTAATCGACTGTACTCATGCCACGTAATGAGCTATAAGTAAATCCACCAGGTACGTCATTGTGCAGTCGTCCGTTTGCGATAATATGACTGGTAGATTTACACAATGAAAGCAGACGACGCCCGTTACCATCAATTCAATTCAATTCGTTTATTATCATTAGACTTGAACATCAAGTGTTCCTCGTCATTTCATAGTTACATGCGTTACAAACAAAAGTATACAACAAATAATAACACAAAGAAAAAAACAAAAAAACAAATAATATATTCTATGAATATGAAAGAGAAAAAAAAAACTATTTAGACTATGCGGATACTTATTTTAAAGTTTCTTTTCTAAGTTCAAAGGACATAATGCAAAACTTAGCTAAATTGTTCAAAACTGAAACATTATCACAATTCAAAAGTTCTAAATATTTATGCACACTTGGTTGTCTAAAAGAGAATTGCTTTATGTACTTTTTCCTTAATAATTCGTAATGTGGGCAAATAAGTATGAAGTGAAATTCATCTTCAATTTCGTTGAGAGGGCACAGTGTACATTTTCTGTCACACCTTGGAATATTTCTATGTCTACCTTTTTCTATATTTAGATCATGAGAGGATAATCTAATTTTTGCAATGATATTTATAAAATGTACTATTTTCATTTTTTTGTAAGTAAAAAGAAGCTTCAAAGTTAATTGTATACTCTTTATACATATACAAGGATGATCTACTATTTAGATATTGATGCCATTCATTCACGAACAGGTCAAATAGCCTTTGACGAAGCATGGGAATAAATCCCTTAATAAATACTGATTCTGGGAAAAGCCATACCTGGGAAAAACCAATTGTGTTTAACAAATCACGTACCTTACTTATCCAGTTTGTAGTTTTATTCGACTCACTGTCTTCTTTCATATAGTAAAGCATTGTAGATAAAATGCAATTATTTGCTTTATTAGAGTGAAGTCTCAAAAAATATTTTATAGTTCTGATTTGCATAAATACGAAGTGGGTATCGTCCTGGATCAGCGTTTAGAGCCGGATTACTTGTAGTAAGTTTCACGTTTAAAACCCATTTTAAAAACTTTCTATGGATTCTTTCAAGGTTATCCGTATTCGTGAAGGACCATATTTCACAACCGTAGCTTAAAATTGGTTTAACAAAAGAGTCGAACAGATTAAACATTATGTTCACAGGGATTTCTTTCCCTTTAGTAATTGCCATTAATGCGCCTAAAGCCCTCAGGGCCTTACCCGATAATGTTTTCGTGGCATTAATAAATGACCCACTCTTTGTTAAAACAACACCGGGGTAATTAAAGCTGTCAACTGACTCTACAACATTTTCATTGTATTTGAATTCTCAATTTCTATGTTGTCTACCCTTTTTAAATACAACTACCTTTGTCTTCTCGACATTAACAGTAAGTTGCCATTTGTCGCAGTATGTTTTTAAAGAATCCATCATCTTTTGAAGTCCTTCTGGTGACTCGGAAATCAATACAGAGTCATCAGCAAATAAAAGTAAATATATAGTTAGTTGTTCGAAGTTAAACCCTTCTACCGAATTAAGTTGTAAATATGTTTCTAAGTCATTAATGAAGAGAGAGAACAAAATCGGTGACAATATTTCTCCCTGCATTAAACCCACTTGACAGTCGTAGATATCAGAGAACTTATGCATATGTTTAACACATAACTTAACCTCGGAATATATAGACCTAATCAGTTGGAAGAATTTACCATCAATACCGTTTTTAATAAGTTTTACCCATAACCCGTCGCGATATATACTATCAAAACATTTCTGCAAATCAATAAAACAGCAATATAAACTACCCTTTTCTCTAAGCTGTTTTTCGATAAACGAATTAAGTAAAATGATTGCATCTACAGTACTGAAGTTTGATTTAAATCCAAATTGTGCATCCGTTATAATATCATACTCTTCGACCGATGGCGCGTCTAATGTCCTCAATCGTAATTTCAGAGTCCAAATAATCAAACGTACTGTTTTGACATTCACTGATATCGAAATTTTTAAGAAAATCTTCACACGAAGAGTCATGTTTTACAGCTATATCTGAGTATAAGGATTAATAAGTCGAATTTGCTTTTTCTACAATAGTAGTGTTAACATTAGCACGTGGAGGAATGTTTACATTCGAGTCATCTGAGAAAGGTGTCTGACTCAAAGGATCAGATTCGTCTATTGTATCCGATAAATTGGATGTTCTAGGATTAAAATCACCAGTTATAAAGGTTTTTCCAACATCACCATATTGTTCTATGCCCTTTTCTACCTCATCAAAAAAGTCTATCTCATTTCGAGATTTTTTTTTAGAAGAAGTAGGGGATAATAATCATGTAACAATGACAAATATAAACATCTTCATTAAATGTAAAAAACATCTTGACTAAAATTCAACCAGATGATTCCATAATTATTATTGTTCAACAACAGATATTTTATTCATTAAGTTTTGTTTATAGTACACTGATAGTCCACCACTTAGTCGGCCTTTACTCGTTCCCGATTTTTTATTACAAAATAAATGAAAGCGTTTGTAATTGGTAATTTCAACATTTGCATGGTTCTTACTCAACCAAGTTTCACATAGAAGTATAATGTCATAGTTGTTTATTAAATTGTTGAAAGTCAATGTCTGATATTTTTTCTGTTAAAACCATTTATGTTCCATGCTATTATATGTAGCTTCTCATCAGAGTCCTATTCGGTGATTTCTTGGAATCTATCCCCTGGTTTTTGCTGTACCATAACTTTAGCCCCGGACCATTTAACCGCTTTGCCTGCTGCTCTTTCTCTATCCATAATCGGATATCATTCATTTCTTTTCTGCAGAACGGCCTTTGTTTGCTGTATGCCTACTCTTTTGTTAGCGCAGTTTAGGTCAAAATAAGATTGGATCCTATGCGAACAATTTTGAACGTTTTGAAGTAAACTTTGATACACAACATTACATTGACATTGCAATTGACATATAACATGTAATTAACATATAATATGTAATTGACATATACAGCATGTAATTGGCATACAACATGTAATTAATATAACACATGTAATTGACATACACAACATGTAATTGACATACACAACATGTAATTGACATACAACATGTACTTGACATACAACTTGATATAACCATACAACAAACAATGGACATACAACGAGTAATTAACATACAACATGTAATTGAAATACAACACGTTATTGAAATACAACACGTTATTGAAATACAACATGTAATTAACATACACAATGTAATTGCCACATACAACATGTAATTGCCACATACAACATGTAATTGGCATACAACATACAATTGACATACAACATGTAATTGACATACAACGTGTAATTGACATACAACATGTAATTGACATATATAACATGTACTTGACATACAACATGTAATTGGCATATGCAACATGTAATTGACATATACATCATGTAACTGGTATACAACATGTAATTGGCATATACAACATGTAATTGGCATATACAACATGTAATTGACATATACAACATGTAATTGACATATACAACATGTAATTGTCATATACAACATGTAATTGACATATAACATGTAATTGACATACAACATGTAATTGGCATACATCATGTAATTGGCATACATCATGTAATTAACATATAACATGTAATTGACATACAACATATAATCAACATGTAATTGACATATAACATGTAATTGACATAAAACATGTAATTGGCATACAACATGTAATTGGCATACAGCATGTAATTAACATACACCATATAATTGACATACATATCATGTATTTGACATACAACATGTACTTGACATACAACATGATATTAAAATACAGCATGTAATTGACATACAACGTATAATAAACATACAACATGTAGTTGACATACAACATGTAATTGCCATCAAAAATGTAAATCACATTGTACTTGACATACGTATCACCTGCACATCGTTCATGTTACGAATATCCTCTAAACAGGTTTTGTCCCTTTTAGGAAAGAAAATACTGTGCATGTACACAGGTAAATTGGGTAGGTTTAACATCGGTTATTGTAATAAATAGTGTAATGGTCATATTTGAATAATCTTGACATATCACATCGATAGCAAGTATGGGTCGTCGTCCAGGATCATAGCTAGATTTTAAGAATATTGGTTAAGGATTGTTTGGAGATGGCGTACGTGTAGCTGGCGTCGCACGTTGTTTTTGGCGTTCATAAACTGACAATGTCTCGTCTACAAGTACGATTCCGCCAGACAGACAGTGTGTGATCAGGTAAACCTCGTTACGCCAGTGGAAACTCCCTATATTGTGACCTCATTCAGACGTAATCGCATCATGGATGCCCGGAAGCATATAACTCAGCTTATCGGCCGAATGCTGCAAGACTTCGAGCTGGTCTAAGGGAGACAACTTTTGACAAATGTCATTTGTTTTATTGTCTAAGTGAAAGAACTTTAGAAAATGAAATATATATAAGAAACAGAAGTTGTTTCCTATAAACCAAAACTATAAGAGCTTTACATTAAATACAAAAAGCAAACACAAGCGTCTAAGCTAAGCTGAAAATTGTAAAATATCAATGGTCTAATAGAAACAACTTTAGAAAATGAAATTTATGAGAAGCAAAAGTTATTTCACCTAGACCATAACATTTCTGATGTCAGATCATATTTATAAGCGCTAAACATAAATTACAAAGGCCCAAAACAAGCGTCTTTGCATACCTATCCTGCAATGTTCTGAGGCAGGCAACTTTTGAAGAATGAAATTAATGTTATTGTCTAGGGGAAACATCTCTAGAAGATAAAATATATCAGAAGCACGAGTTATTTCCCCTAAACCATGAAATCATTAAAATACAAAAACGACCGTCTGTGTCTGCAATGGTCTAAGGGAGACAACTTTTGACAAATGTTATTAATGTTATGGTCTAGGGGAAACATCTCTAGAGGTCACAATACACCAAATAAATTCCTTCTTTGTTTACATGTAAATCAACCAGCTTCAACCCTCGTTTGTCACATTTTCTAAGCGTTTCCCATGTAGAACACCATATATCATTGAAAAGAGATACTTCTTACCTTTAAAATAATCCATAGAAAATGTGGGGTCATGTATTATGCAAGAAAGAACTCGCTCTGTGAAGATGGGGACCATCCTTTTTACCACAATCCAGCTAGGCTGAAAATGGGTTTACCCATACTCTACTTTCACTTTCACACAAGGTCAACATACCTAAAATGATCAAATCAAACAGTTCCAGTTCATCCTCTACATATTTACAAAGAATTTACACCCATTGTCACATATCCAATGCAGTCTGGGCCAGATGTACAACCATTTCTAGGCAAACAAAGTTTTGTTTACGCACTACTTGGCTGTATATCAAAGGGGCCCGCGGATGTATTTAGCGTAATTTGACCTAGAAAATGAAATATATCAGAAGCACGAGTTATTTCCCTTTGACCATAAAATCATTAAAATACAAAAACGACCGTCTTAGTCTGCAATGGTCTTAGGGAGACAATTTTTGAAAAATGATATCAATGCTATTGTCTATGTGAAACAACTAAAGAAAATGAAATATATCTGAAACACGAGTTATTTCCCCTAGACCATAAAATCATCAAAAAACGACCGTCTTTGTCTGCAATCGTCTAAGGGAGAAAACTTTTGAAAAATTATATAAATTTTATGATCTAAGGGAAACAACTTTAGAAAATGAAATACATCTGAAGCACGAGTTATTTCCCCTAGACCATTCAATTTCTGAAATCGGATCATTTTAACGCCGTTTTAGCTCAGATGCAAAAACAAGCAAGCGTCTTCGCTAAGCTATACTGCAATGGTCTAAAGGAGTCAACTTTGGAAAATTGTACTTAATTTAATAGTCTAATGGAAAAAACTTAAGAATATGAAATTTATCAGAAGCACGAGTTATTTCCTCTAGACTATTACATATCTGAAGTCGGATCATATAAGCCCTTTACATAAAATACAAATAATACTTCTTAGCTAACCTATCCTGCAATGGCCAAAGGGAGACAACTTTTGAAAATGTAATTAATCTTATGTTCTAGGGGAAAAAACTCAAAGATCAAAGCACTGACAGTGCTCACAGCAAGGGGCTGGCTGCAGATCAAATTTGGACATGGATTTACCGAAAAAACTTGAACACTATACAATAGCTCTTTGGTATGTCCATATATTGAATGATAACGTAGTTGAACGCAAAATACTGTACACACAGTATGGTGGTCTGTCGATATACTAACATTTGACATACATATTCGCATGCTATCTTGATAGTTTCTGCTAAGAACTCCCCCCTAGTTTACAATGCATTTTAGCCGTTTTTTATGAAATTGACACATAAATGTCATATCAAAATCACAATTGCTAACAATGATAAATATATTGAGATTTCAATCCTACTATCAAAGCAGAAATAAAACCCTGTGTTATCTACATTTTCTTCAGCGTGATATAACTGAAATATTGTTACAAACGAACTAATCAATTCCTTAAAGTGTTTCACATAGCATAGGTGATTTTTTTTTAATGCATTGCTTTTGAAATCATCTAAAATCTCAGCATTTTGAAGGAGTTTGTTACAGCGGTGTAAAATGACAATTGCACCACTGATATAAGCAATTTATAAGACAAATGAAAAAGATAATTAAATTATATTTTTATTTGTAAATCGAACCCTGGTCTCCCGCGTGACAAGCCAATATGTTAACCGTTACACTGGGCGGACTCCCTCATCACATAGAGTCAATTTATTAAATAATTAAAAATCGATAGACAAGATAGCTTATTATTTATAATTGAAGCGTTTTATCTTTATAAAAAGCAGCTATCATTCAAATAATTTGATTCTCTTTCGAGTAAATTTTATCAATCTAACTTGACTATCTTATTCCGTCTTGTGGGGACGTTATGGTTAATTTCGGTTGAGAATCTGATGTATTTACGCAGGAATTTAGAATGAAATACTCAAGTACTTAGATTCCTTATTTACGTTACCGCTGAAAAGTATTCAAAAGGATTTCTGGAAATTCCGACGCCTAGCCTAACTTACACATTTACCCAATATGTTATATTTTGTCAACTATTTATTTTGTCGTCTTTTCAATAATTTGATTGTTTGAGTATATATGTTATCATTGTGACTCGATTATCTGAATTGTTTTTGAGTCGGATTCGAAAAGCTGCCTTTAATCCACTCGATTTACAATATTAAGGAATAATCCATGAACTTTAAGCGCGATCAAGTATGTTGAAAGCATAGAAATACATTTTAATGTTTCAATTGTGTAATTCATATAATTTAAAAGCAAATTACTTTGGAGATCTTTCTATTCCTTAAAGGAGACGTAAAACCGATTCAACAAAGACAACGAAACTTAATATCTAAGAAGTTCTTATTTCATAGAAACTGGTGCTTCTGTCGCGACCAAAGTATTTCCACTACGAGGAGTGTTATAGACGATTGAAGTTATGTGATTTACCGTTTCTCACGCACCGCCCATTTTAAGAAGATATTTTTTAACAAGTGCTCTCAAACCGGAAGTGGCGTAAATCCAGACCGCATTCTTAAAAAAAACCAATGGAGATGATAGAGATAAATACGGTTATCGATGAATTAGAGGGTGATGAAGATGCTATTTTGGTAAAACATGATCAAGGTCCGATTCAAGGTTATTTATATGAATCAAGACTACAACAAGACAACACTGTTTTGTTTAAATGTCCTGTAAACAGTTATAACATTTGAACTATGTGAATTCAAAACAAATACTGACTAAGTCTATTTATATTTTCTCTTTGTTTGTTTATTTTATGAGGATTTATTACATATTATTTTGGTAAAATGTCAAAAATGTCCCAGCTATGTTATATATATATCTTTCCACGATATTATCCATGATAAATGGACGAGTGCAGTGCAGGTTCAGATTTGATGTTATTGTCAACAACAATCTGCATTAGCAATAGAAATATGGCAGTAAACCATTGATATCAGATTGATTTTAACTACTTAAGTCCATAGGAATCCACCGTGGTTGAGTGGTTGAGTGGTCGGGGGTTTGAAACCGGGTGTCCCGGATTCGATCCATAGTCGCGGCATGTCGGTT
>JASEVX010000005.1:73090461-73154863 GCA_031761405.1 Serripes groenlandicus
CTAGATTCCAGTCTCAAAATGATGAGTGTCTTCAGATTTCGCCGACTTAAGCAATTGTCTCTAACGAGCCCCTTGCTAAAAAGCATACACAATAAAATGATATCAAATTATACCATGTGTAGATTGCCTTTACACTGTGTAATATCATCAAGCACGTGTAGTGTTCTGTGTCTGCTAACAGTAACTACCATTAATACAGGACACACATTCATGAAACAACTTATCGACCTCTTTCAACAAGGTAATTATGGCCACTCTCAAGGTTATATGCAGGACACATCAGTTTGTTTTAGTAATAGGCCTAATGTCGTTTAGTGGAGAGCTTATTTACATAAACCGAGCCCCTGTAGCTCAGTCGGTAGCGACGGGGACTGTCAATCCAGAGGTTGTTAGTTCGAATCCCAGCTCGGCCAACATTCTGTCCGACGTTTGACAAAAGTCACTGTGACTTTCGTCTTTCACCAATGGGCTTACAGTCTATGTGGAAAAGCAGCCAGTTGCTTGGAAAGTATGTTGTGTGGATTACTGAACAGAACAGAACAGAACAGAACATACTCTTTATTACACCCAAGTATACAATATACAATATGGGGTTCTAAATACAATTAATATGCTTAAAAAATGATTCAGGTGTAATGTTAATGTTTATGAATTAAATGTTCAGTTATAAACATGAATACATGTTTGTAGTATCCAAATGTCCAGTTCATTGCGTTGTGCGTTATGGGGGAAACGCTTGATTGTCGATACACAAACACTCAAATACTATGATCACAAAACTCATAATGTTCAATGAGACACATTCCATAGTAAATAGCGTACTACATTGAGCTACGTCGTTGAATAGAGCACGTGCTAATCATGAGTACAGATGTTCAATTTGGCGATTCACGTGACTTCATACTGATAATAGTATTTATTGTGCACATTCCATAGTAAAGCATACACTTTGGATTTACTCAATGAATACAGCAAGAGCCAAAAACTGGTTCAATATCAATGAACTTAATATTCGCTGGAATACATGTGTTTACAAATACATATAAAGTTCAAATGGATTATATAAACAGTCATGCATTGGGTAAGTAAAAGTTTAGTATGATAATGGTCGCTATTTAATGATGTATACTTAATGGTAGAATATATAGGAATAACAATTTAAATTTAGTGTTTAAATTTTAACGGTTCACTGTAAGGATGCATTATTCGCAACGCTGTCCCCTGCAACGCTAGGCGCATCGGGAGAAAGCCATTGCTCTTATTCTTACTGTTTATGGTATGACCCGATTAGGGATTTAACTCTAGTCTCTTGTGAGGGAAAATAGTCATTTTAAGAAATGTTCGTATCTTTTCATATGTGTCTGCTTATGACGTGTCAAAAGTCGTCTGCATCAGGAAAAAGCAAACCATCCGCATGTGCCCAGTATGTATTCAACACAAGGGACAGTGCGAGACTTGAGACCGGTCGTCCTGGGTTTGATGCCCGCTCGAATCAGTAACAGTGGTCGACCTTTGGCAAGATTCGCGTTTCCTAGTCTATTATACTTCCTCGTCATCCAGAGACATCAATGAATGTTCTGTCGCCATAATATATCTGAAATACTGTTGAATTGATTGATTGATTGATTGATTGATTGATTGATTGAATGGGGTTTAACGCCGTTTTCAACAATTGTTCAGTCATATCACGGTTCAGTTCACCTACTCATATGTTTCTTGGCTTTCTCACACCAGTACTTTATACAACATTCTTTCCGAGCAACTGGCTGCTTTTCCACATAGACTGATAGCCCATTGGTGGAAGACGAATGACGCTTGTCACAATGACTTTGTCAAACGTTGGAAAGAATGTCGACCGAGTTGAAATACTGTTGAAAACGGAGAAAACAACATCTCAACAAATATTAACTCTTTACCGGATACAAAACATATGCAGCAGACGACCTGGAAAATATCTCGAAATTTCGAAACTTTTATGATTCTGTTCCATGCTGTCGCACTGCTAACATATGTGCAGTTGGTAGTTAATGTTATTTCACTGTACGCATTAGCATGAGAATGGGTTAAGTAGTCAAACACAATCTGCATTGTTTACTTTTATAACATATCATTGTTGTATTGTTTATGTATGTACATGTATTCCGTTTCCACTTTCAACGCAGGATTTTGTCAATAACTTGAAGCAAATAGTAAACAGATCGGTGCTTTAACATAGATTTAAAACAACGGAACCATGCATTTAAATGTCGATTATATACACTCTACAAATAATGAATTCTTATATAGGGTTGGTGTTTGTATCACTCAACGTTTGAATTAAGTGTGAAGCAACGAGAAAGAATACTCATTCTTCCGGCGAGGTTTCAAAGAAAATTCGCATATAAAAAGTATAATATGTTCCGCCTCTTGCGAATTTGGGTCTTCTTGACTTTCCGGTTCGGCATCCGATTGAACGTTATCTGTGCGTAAAACTACTGTGTTAAATATTCTAGTTTATTTGCCAGTAGACGCTTGCACATGAATGTGTCTATATAACATTTAAGCGGAAAGGGGAGACTCTGGTAAGACTGTACGGATGTACACCCTCACCTTCACTGTACGCTGGTACATAAGACCCCACATCGCTAGACACGGCTCATGTATATACATATATATGAATAATCGCTAAAAACCAGCGGATTACTATATATATAACAAGTATTCACTCGTATGATATCAGTTGTAAGGTCGTCCTACAAAACTGCATAAGGCTTGATGGTAGAATCGACGAGTAAGTAAATAAATAGTTTATTATAGTGACATGTGTATATATATCAACATAACAAAAGTAAAAAAAGGACTTAATAACACACGTCACAATGGAAATATAAGACACTTTCAAAAGAAATATAAATAAGAAAACAAAAATTATTTCCTTTGGGAGCATGTACCTTCATACCGACATCATTAGTTAGGCAGATATGAGCAATACAATTGATAATAAACATCTACTCGCGCGATTTTTCTTAAAGGACACAAACAAAAGATAAATTATTCAATAAGGTAGATGTATAGAGCCAATATATGTACATGTATTAGTGAGATATTGTCAGCGAAAATGAACATGTTAATTATTCTAACATAACGGCAAACCATTGTTCACTGTGTCTGAAAGAATAAATGTACAACATTTGGGCTTTGGTTTGACAGCTAAGCTATATGCTTTCTTGTGTTTAAAGCAGAAGATTTCACAAAACAACAAAGTTATCATAATGTTAAGTTCTGATATATGACTAAAGTTCCTTTATAGACACAAATTGTAAACAAGAGCTGTCCGTAAGACAGCGCGCCTAATCCATCGCTTATTAGCTACTGAGATTTGGACTCTAATGTATAGTAGCATGCACAAACATTAACCATAATTTCTTTAAGGGTGATAATTTGCAATATATGCAGGAAAGAGTTATCTGACTTGATTATTTGCATAGATATGATGGTTGGAAAGAGTTGTATGAAGTTTCAATGCAATGTGTTAACTAGTTACTAAGATATGGACTTTTAATGTAGTTGCACGTAAAATATAAATTATATATATACATTATATGCAGAATTAAGTTGTCTTACTTTATTTTTATATAGGTGTGATGGTTGGGACTGGATGTATATAGTTCCAATGCAATGCAGATCTAGTAGTTACTAAGATATGGACTCTTAATGTAGTTGCACACACAATTTAACCAGAATTTCAAAGTAAAAAAGGGCCATAACTTGCATTATATGCAGGATACAGTTATAGTTGTTTAGTGTTTACATAGATGGGATGTTTGAGAAGGGTTGTATTTATATTCGATGCAATGCATTAAGTAGTTACTAAGAGATTGAATCTTAATGTAGTTGCACTCAAAACTTTAACCAGAATTTCTAAGTAAAAAAGGGCCATAACTTGAATTAAATGCAGCAAAGAGTTATTCTACTTGATAATTTACATAGGTGTGATAGTTTTTAAGAGTTGTATAAAGTTTCAATGCAATGCATCAAGTTATTATTGAGATATGAACTGTTAATGAAGATGCACGCAAAACTTTAACCAGAATTTCTAAGTCAAAAAAGGGCCATAACTTGCATTAAATGTAGGAAAGAGTTATCAAACTTGATTATTTACATAGGTGTGATAGTTGGGAAGTCTTGTAGAAAGTGTCAATGCAATACATCTAGCAGTTACTGAGCTGTGGTGAACTATATGTACTTGCATGCACAACCTTTACCAAGGTGTGAAGCAGACGCCGACGCCGATGCCAGGTTGAGTAGAATAGCAGTCGAGCTAAAATCATAGTCATTTCCATAAATAGAACAAAGTTAAAGACACAAATAAGACATGACACTAGTGTATGATTTTGTAAGTTAGTGAGTGGTGACTTAGTTGAGTGAGTGCATGTGTGGTTGAATGTATATAGGTATGTGTGTGTGGGTGAAAGTAAGTATGTGTGAAAGGGTGATTGTTGTTTCTATACCATCCTACGAAATGATGACATTCTGGTCAACACTTATTGAAAACTAAAGTACATTGCAGGAAAAAGACAATTCACAAAGTTTGATGAGACAACAACGGCATAATACTATTACTGAGGACTCCAGTGCCTGTTATATGACGGGAGGACTGGTGTGTCTAAGATCTCTCATATGGAGCATTTCTCCTTTTGCCACAATGTTTTAACTTCATTCAATAATTATAGGCTACTTTCATTTGTAGAGATTGTCCACATGTTTTAACCATTTTTTTTGGATAGACATTTTCAGTCATTATCAGGAATTTCTCTTTCTGTCACAATATTTTCAAATCTGTTCAATAATAATACTTTCATTTGTCGAAATTGTACACAATTTTGAAGTCGTCTGCTGCAGATTTGCTTTATACCGTACAGAAAGGCTATGTTTTTATCATAACATAATCCTGGGAGGGATTATCCCCAAATTAACATTACAATCATTATTATTACAGCATATGTACAATTTAGAGAGACTATTTGTAGTATCTTAATGAGGCATTGTGTGTTTGTCCCTCTCAAAACGAAACTCATCGGACTTTTAAATATAGCATATATATCCCTATAATAAAACCGTTAACCTACCAAGATTAAAACTGCTAAATCCGTTTGAATTACCCTGATGATTTATGATTTATGACCCCTACGAATTGCGTCGGTGATCTTCGTAAACTGCCGAAAGATAAGAAACTCCGGCGATCGATTAGGTGAAATATCGATAAAAGTTATTGAGTGAAACCGGAGAAGACAGATTGTTGGATATGATACCTCGGTGATGAATGCTTCACACTGATGGAGGATTACGGAATTACCCGAGAGGTTCCGAATGGCCTAACCACACATAAAACGATAACATAAATGACGTCATGTGTAGTTACTGGAAATCCTCAAGTTAAGTTGGTTTCCCAAATTTAGTGAATAATTTGTGGGAAATAAAGGTACCCGTCTTCGTTTCTTAAATCTAATTCATTTCATGACATCAGCAGCAAACAATGTTGAAAATTTAGAGTAAGTTATCAACTAGAGAATTAGTTTTCTAGATTCCTGGTTAAAAAGGAAATATAAGAGAGGGGATAATATTGTTATATTCGATATTGTCAGAATGCACTGCTATTGATCAACTAGTGTTTAAACTTAAGTTGGGGACTCGTTTAGAATGCGGAAGAAGACTTTATTGTTTTTGATAAGCAAACAGAAAAAGTATTTTGTTAAATTTTGAAAATTGTAAAATGTGTTCAGTTTTCTACATGTGTGCACAATTCGTATCGTAAGGGATAAACCGTTTATATTTTAGAATACTCAAACCTGTAAATGAGTATTGTGGATGTTTGTAGTGGGAGTTTCACCATTTGATTTTTACGAAATAACGAGAAATAAGTTATTAGTGAAACACTTCGGAATACTAGATTACTCATTGGACTTCTAAAATTTTATTGATCTAAAAATAGAAATTGTTTAATTTAGATACAGATGGGTTTTTCTTATGATTATTTATAAATGGCAAAAAATATGTTTCTAATTTTAGTTAGTTATAAATAAATTTTGTTTTTATCAGATGTGACCTATCTTAATTGCAAAAACAAAAGGATTTTCACAATACTCTGAACTTGTTTTGACTTCCAAGTTTTAACTGGGACAACGAATTGATTATTTTTAGGTTATCGATAAACATTGATTGTTTAAACAGGGACAATCCTAAACGTTCCGAATTGAAATTGGAACTCCAATTCAATCGGCCTGAAGCCATATCATATGATTATATTGAAGAAGGAATTGACTGACTATATCAATAAACAACATTGTTGTAGACTTAACCTAACTGAATTCAAAATGTTTGAAATAACTTTAAAATATAGCATCGATCGACTTTGAAAGAAACAACATTGTTCTAGACTTGACCTAACTGAACACAAAATGTTTAAAATAACTTAAAAGATAGGCTAGCTATAACATGGACTTTGAAATAAATAACATTGTTGTAGACTTGACCTAACTGAATACAAAATGTTTGAAATAACTTTACAATATAACATGGATTTTGAAATAAACAACATTGTTGTAGACTTGACCTAACGAATTACAAAATGTTTGAAATAACTTTACAATATATATAACCTGGACTTTGAAATTGGATGTCCTCATAGTCCTAGATGAACTGCACAGACTTGAACAAAATCTATTTGGATACACTTATACCTGTGATTTTGTTACCTGGGAGTCCGCAGTCCTGTTCTCACAATATTTATGAAATTATCATAATAAGAAAAGCTTCTGAGTCTATGGCACTCATAAAATTTTAAACAAATTTATAGTATTATTGAATAAAACCTTAACCCTTTCCCACATACGACACTTCTGCAGCAGATGACTTTGGAAACATTTTGGCAAGATTATGTTATATCTTCATAAGGGAAAGTTTAATCATTAAAAAGAGTTGAAAACATTGTGTCAAAAGTCGTCTGCAGCAAATGCGTCAGAATGGGTCTGCAAGTGGGAAAGGGTTAAAAGTCAGTTTATGCGGAGGACTTACACTTTGAATCTTGTGAAGATATTATAGTTGTACACCTGCATCTGCAGTTATTCAGATAGGTTCTTTTGGCCAAATCACTATTTTCTGGCTAAAACCTTGATTTAATGTGAAAGAAAAGTTTTTCTTGTTTTATTTAAAACACATACATGATTATTTGACACAAAAACAATTAAATGATTAAAACAAGAAGGCATAGTATTGTATCAAAGTTAACAGAATCTCAAGGTATTTCTTTATAATATCCATATAAATGGTATGTTTATAATTGGTACATTTTCGAAATAATTGTTGCATAAATTTGGATAAAATCAATTAAATCACACATAGTAAATTGTTTACATAATAAGATACATTTTAATGAATGTTTGCATTTATTTTATAAGATTATATGTACTAATATCTCCCAAATGTAAGCAATTGAAAATATTTTGGAAAGGAGAAATGGTTCATTTCGAAATTTCAACATTTCTCCTCCGCTTTAGTTTCAGAAGTTGTCTGCTACATCCAAAGTCATCAGAAATCATTTGTTTTTAAATTAATAGAGAATATAACAGAATATTGGAGCAATACTCTAAGAAAAGTGTAATTATTAAAAAAGATATGCCCAATGCATCCATGCAGAAAGATCTAAATGGACAGTGTAGGTTTCATAGACCTTGATTAAATAGCGAACAGTGCACTCGGACCAAGCTGTGCGGATGGGCAGGTTGATCTGGATCTACGATGGTTGCAATACCCTCAAGTTGGTTTACCCATAGCAACGCACATTTCATTAATTTATCTTATTTAAAACATGTATTTATATGGCTATATTTTATATTTTACAGATCATTAAACTATGGCAGAAAAAAATTCAGATGATGAAAAGGATAGTCTAAAGAATGATGCATTATTAGTGAACCAGCAGTTCTTAAAACACAACCAACCAGATAGTCTGGGTATTAATACAGAGAAGCCGAAGTTTCCACAATATGCTGTTGTTTCGAAAAGAACAGACTCGTACAAGAGCTGGCCAGCATACATACCACTTACGCCAGATGTTTTGATAGATGCTGGGCTTGTTTACACAGGTAAATTATTTAAGCATTTGTGTCTTGATTTTATATGCACAGCTGCCTTGGCATATGGGTAAATGGTTTAGAATAGACTTTATTTAAAACAATATTTGATCAACAGGTGTTGCAGACAGTGTCCGATGCTATCACTGTGGGGGTGGCCTGCGGAACTGGGAGGAGGGCGATAACCCCTGGGAAGAGCATGCCAAGTGGTACCCAAAGTGCCCGCATGTTGTCCTGGTTAAAGGTCAGAACTACATTGACTGTGTGGCGAAAGGAGAGAAACCTCCAGAGACAGATTGTGCTGTGTTACCAAAAAAGGTAAGTGTGGGGTTATGCTTTCTTCATCAGATGACTTTTAACCTTTCCCACATACAGACAAAAAAAATACAGAAAAATATGGAAATTCAAGTTTAAACCATTATGGCAAAGGAAGAAATAAATGTAAATGAGCAAATTCTTCTTTTGTCACAATGTTTTCAAAAATTGTCTGCTACAGAGGTGTCTATATGAGGGAAAGTTTTAAAATGTCTTGGTAATGAAAAAGAAAGATTTAATATTTACATTTAATACTTATTTAATTGAGTTAAAAACAATGTGGCAAAAGGCGAACTTGCTCAGTTTTTCTTTGGTCTCAATGTTTTCATAGGCCTTCTGCTGCAAATGAGTCAATCTGAGTTGAAAACATTTTGAAGAAAGCAAAAATTACACATCAAGAGCAATTACTCCTTCTGTTACAATGTTTCCAAAAGTCGTTTGCTACAGAGTTGTAAGAAAGCAAACAAATTCAGGCACAACTATTGGTGTTTTCCTGATTATATATAATGTTTAAAGATCTAAAATAGTAGTAATTCTGGTTGTCTGCTATATTTGCAATTTTTACTTTCAGACTGAACAGAAAGAAGTAACAGATTCTCAGAATCTTCAAACAGTGGCTGCCCAGAGTGTTAAAGAATTTGGTTATTCAGAGGAGAACATATTGCAGGCCATTAGGCTTTTTCAAAAGAATAATAAAGGTAAAATTATTCATGAAAAATTACTTTTATTTATTATAAACCAATTAAAACCATACTCCCAGTACACAATAGTTGGAATTATGTTACTGAATTTAAGATGGTACATCAACTTAATTAAACCTCTTCAACATGTATACATGACATCAGCAACAGACAACTTTTAAAAATCACTACATGCATTAATGCCAGTATAATTATAGAATAGAGTTCAAGTTGGAAATTGCTCATCATGAGCATTTACTCACTTTTCTACTAAGTTGCCTCCTGCAGATATTTTAAAATGCACCTGCAAGTTGGAATTGGTTAGTATTGTATTTTTTAGTGATTTATTGAAAAAATAAAAATGGATCATATTCTTATAAACTCGCTTTTTCTATCAAAGAATTTATCAAGTAAATATTTTCACCGTTTACTTGGGGGGATGGTTAATAATATGTCAGTAAGTAAAAGCAGAAACAACAGGATAATTCCTTGTTTAACCCATTCCCACTTGCAGATGACTTGAAATCATTGGAATGAAAGGAGCTACAAATGAGCAATTTCTCCATTTGCCATAATGTTTTCAACGCTATTCTATAATTACATGTATATTCCATAATTTTGCCAAGTTGTTTTCAATGTCACTCATTGTCTGCAGATTTTCTTTTATGTGGGAAAGGATTAAAAATATATTTTGTCCAACTATCACTCAATTGTATAGACACTTATAATTAACAGGAATCCGTCGTGGTCCGATAGCGCTGGGGATTATAAGCTTTTGATCCCCAGTCGCGGCACGACGATCATGGTGGAGTGCCCTTTGGCATGGCACATTTCTTAGCCTATTCCTGGTTTGTTTATGATCATGAATAAAAGAACTATCGCTGTGATATAACTGAAATAATGGTGTAAACGGCATAAAACCCCAATTAAACAAAATAATAATTAACAAAAAATAATTTAAAACTTAAATCATATGGGTACATGTATATAAAAGAGATTGAATGAAGATTGAATATTGTTTTCTCTCTTGAATACAGACAGTACTGAGTTCAAGGCTGCAGACATTTTTGACATTATCCTTCAACTCGAAGAGGAGAAAGAGAATGGTGGGGCTACCAGTGGCAGTGTGGAATCTCTATATAACTGCTGTAAGGAAGAGGAAGATCAAGGTAGGAATCAGTAATTACAACTTTCCAAACATACAGGTGCATCTGCAGCAAACGACTTTAGAAAACATTGTGGCAAAGGGGAGATATTGTTCATTATGAGCAATCTTCCTACACCTGTATACAACACCTACAGGTGTATCTGCAGCAGACGACTTTAGAAAACATTGTGGCAAAGGGGAGATATTTTTCATGATGAGCAATATCTCCCTTTTCCACAATATTTTCAACTGGATTAAAGGATTATACTTAAAATTATACCAATATAGAATCTGATTTTCTGTATTTGTCCAGATGTTTTCAAAGTTGCCTGCTGCAGATTTGGAATCATTTCGAGGAAAAGAGAAATTGATTAGAATCTATTTTATACAGTTTCTGAATCCTTTTCATATTTTTTCTAGATTTTCCATGATGTTCTTCAATTGTACTGAGTCTGAAAGACGTTTCATGCTATAGGGCTACTTATAGGCTTAACTCGTTGGTGTTTATCAAAGCCGACATGTCTCACACATCATGACATGATGTGAACAATCCATATACAGAAGTCCAGATAAAGAGGGTATTTCCCCACAACATCTCTCTGATTATTCAACAAAACTCTATGGTGTGGGTAATTAACCCTTTCCCTCATACGACAATTCTGCAGCAGACGACTTTGAACGTATTTTGTCAAAACATAGAAAATCTCCATAACTGAATGGATAACCTATGACTAATAATGGAAAACATTGTTGCAAAAGGAGAAATTGCACGTTTTGTGCAATTTCTTCTTTTGTCACTATGTTTTCAAAAAGCCGTCTGCTGCAGAGGCGTCAGAAAGCGTCTATATGAGGGAAAGGGTTAAAATAATCTTCTCATTGAGTACTTTCTTTTGAGTACCCACAACATAGGGTGAGAGAGTCAAATAAGAATTTTAGAAACATGCAAGACGACCCATAATATCAAGAGCTCTGCATATATATATATATCGCGGGTCAAACTTGTATAAACTTAAAGAGGTTAAATGTAAGATACCTAGAAAGATGAGGACTGACTGTCTTTGAAACACCACTCAGGTTATTTAAACTGTTCCCACATACAGCAAATATGCAGCAGACGACTTTGAAAATATCATGCAAAAACATGGAAATGCTCTAGAATGAGTGTATATTTACTGAAAAAAGTTGAAAACACGCTGGCAAAAGGTGAAATTGCTTGTTTTGAGCAATTTCTCCTTTTGTCACAATGTTCTCAAAATTGTCTGCTGCAGATGCGTCAGAATGCATTTATATGCAGGAAAGGGTTAATACGGATTTCATTGAAATACCATTTAGGTTATTAATAATTTAATGAAGAAATATATTTTATTTTTTCAGAAGAGGTAGAAAAGCTGTACGAAGAAAATCAAAGACTGAAAGAAAACCAACTGTGTAAGATATGTCTGGACGATGTGGCAAATGTGATATTTTTGCCTTGCGGACATAAGGTCAGCTGTCCGCGATGTGCGCCAGCATTGGTCAAGTGTCCATTGTGCAGATTGGTAATAAGTGGAACAGTAAAAGCCTATTTCGAGTAGAATAAATGGAAATTTACCCTGTATTGTTATTTACAATTGCAATATGAGATAAATTTCCATCTACCCTACTCAATTAAGTAGAGATATAAATATCCTTATCTAAATGCAGTTATTCTGCCTCAAAATAGCATGATTGTCAGACTTGTCCCTGGCAGTGAATTGATTTTATCAATTTAAAAATCATGAAAAACTATGCGAAGTTCGAAGTCTCAACTAAATCCAAAGTAATTTAACCCTTTACCATATCTGGCACGAGTTATTTCCCCTAGACCATTCAATTTTTGAAAACGGATCATTTGCGCGCCATCTTAGCTCAGCTGCCCTGCAATGGTCTAAGGGAGACATCTTTTGACAAAAGTCATTTGTTTAATGGTTTGAGTGAAAGAACTTTAGAAAATGAAATATATATAAGAAAGTTGTTTCCCTAGACCATAAACTATAAGAGCCTTACATTAAATACAAATAGCAAACTTAAGCGTCTTCGCTAAGCTGAACATTGTAAAACATTAATGGTCTAATGGAAACCACTTTAGAAAATTAAATTCATGAGAAGCACAAGTTATTTCACCTAGACCATAACATTTCTGATGATAAGCGCTTAACATGAAATACAAAGGCTCCAAACAAGAGTCGTTGCTTACCTATCCTATCTAAGGGAGACAACTTCTGAAAAATGAAACTACAAAAACGACCATCTCAGTATGCAATGGTCAACAGAGACAACTTTTGACAAATGCTATTAATTTGATGGTCCAGGGGAAACAACTCTAGAAAATTAAATATATCAGAAGAGTTGTTTCCCTTTGACCACACAATTATTAAACTAGAAGAAGAACAGTGTTAGGAAGGCTATTCTGCAATGGTCTTAGGGAGACAACTTTTGAAAAATGATATCAATTTTATGGTCTAAGTGAAACAACTAAATAAAATGAAATATATCTGAAGCACGAGTTATTTCCCCTAGACCATAAAATCACGTCTTTGGTTGCAATCGTCTGAGGGAGACAACTTTTGAAAAATGATATCAAGTTAATGGTCTAAGGGAAACAACTTTAGAAAATGCAGTATATCTGAAGCACAAGGCTATTCAATTTCTGAAATCGGATTATTTAAACGCCGTTTTAGCTCAGATGCCCCGCAATAGTTTAAGGGAGACACCTTTGGACAAATGTTATTTGTTTTATGGTCTAGAGGAAACAACTGTAGAAAATGAAATATATATAAGTAACACAAGTTATTTTCGCTAGTGCACTTACATAAAACACAAAGAGCAAACAAAAAGCAAGCGTCTTAACTAAGCTATCCTGCAATGGTCTTAAGGAGACAACTTTTGAAAGTTGTAATTAATTTAATGGGTCAATGGAAAAAACTTCATCAGAAGCACGAGTTATTTCCCTAGTCTATTACATTTCTGAAGTCGGATAATATGAGCGCTTTACATAAAATACAAAAACCCAAAACAAGCGTCTCAGCTAACCTATCCTGCAATGGTCAAAGGGAGACAACGTTTGAAAATGTAATAATTTTATGCTCAAAGGGAAACAACTTTAGATCAAAGCACTGACAGTGCTCACAGCAAGGGGCTGACTCCAGATTACATTTGGACATGGATTTACCGATCCCAAAAGTTTAACTTGAACACTTTACAATAGCTCTTTGGTATGTCCCATATATTGAATGATAACGGAGTTGAACGCAAAATACTGTACACAAACGATATACTAGAATTTGACATACATATTCGATTCTGCTATCTTGATAGTTGCTGCTAAGCACTCACCAAGGTTTACAATGCATTTTAGCCGTTTTTTATGAAATTAACAGAAAGACATGAGGGCTAACTGACATGCTTTCAATTCTATAATGTTTATATGAAGTAATTTCTCCTGTGATGACCACTGACCGCCTGTTTTCATGTGGTTCGTCTTATTAACAGCACCCCAGCCCCGATCTGAGGCATCTGAATAAATAACAACCTGAGGCTGCCCCTGAGAGACTAGTTTGTATGTTATTGGGAGATTGGTGATCCCCCATTTTATGAGTGACTTGATATGGGAAGGGACTTTCATGAACTTATCAAATTTTCCCCCTTCTAATGCGTAAATTCTGCTCCTTAATTTTTTCCAGAGGTTTTTAGAATAATGGAGCGTTTTTGCAACCATTTTTCCGATGAGTTTTGCAAAATTTACGAATTGTTACCTTGAACTTTCCCAAAATTGTATGGCAAATAGAAATTAACTCATCCCGACGGATCAAGGTTAATGTTACAGACATTGTTTCTGAACTCAAAACAAAATCTAAATATGTGATCTGTCTACAAGGCAATAAAACTGACTTGTCGGGATGAACAGTTAACCCCAATGAATCCATGAGTGAAACAGTTGCCAGTACATTTTCCCTACATCTTCCCCAAGGTGGCCCTGTAAACACGAGTCATCGATGTAACTTGTACTTATGTAACCTTGTGCTCTTAAGGTTGCAAACACTGGTTTCATTATTTTTGTAAAAACCCTAGGTGATGTAGATAGGCCCATGACCAATGCCGTGAATTGATATTTTGTGCTCTCATACCAAAATCTGAAATATTTTCGATCTTCCACTCTGACTGGGATGGAATAAAAGGCTTCTGAAAGATCAATTGACGCAAAATAACAGTTTTGCCGCATCGACTCAACAGCTGATTTTAATGTCTCCATTTTGAAATGTATATGTTCCATGCAGTCCAAGTTGAACTGTTTTAAGTTTAAAATGACCCGTACTTTCCCATCTTTTTTTTGGTCTAATAAATAAGTTTGATACATATTCATCCCTATCCTGAGTACCCTGGCCAACTGGTTCTATAATTTTGCTATTTAAAAATCTGCCTAGTTCTGAGTTTATTAAGTCCCCCTCCAGCTTTTGAAATTGTATAGGTTTCGGTATTGATTTTTGAAATGCTGTTTTACATTAATACACTAGATATACTAAGACTTATATGATTGCAAGTGTTCTGAATTTTCTTTTAATGGTGCCTTTAATGTGTTTTAGCTCACAAGAGAACAATTTTATCAAAGTGAGCTACTGTGATCATCCCATATCCAGCGTTTAATAGGTTTACATCATGTGACATTCCTCATCAATAATTTCTTTAACCTTTTCCCACATACAACACATCTGCAGCAGACGACATTGCAAAACTAGGGCAACTTTCTATAAATAAAAGTTAAGCTATGGAATTTGATTTAATTACAAATCATTATCACAGTCTTCAGTTTTATCTTTTTACTAATTTGCTGATGCCACCTTGCAGCATTGTTCTGAACTGATCAATATCGCTTGAACAATTTATGTAGAAAGTACACTAAAGATATTTTTTGCCAATCTATTTTGACATAAGACAAGCAGTTTAAGAGATAAATTGTTATTTCACTCCCTTTCGGATGCTACCTGGTAGCATGATCTTAAACTATTAAATAGGGTTTGAATACTTTCTGCAGAGGGCTATATCGAAATCTAGCCAAATTATCTTGAAACAAGTCCACCAATTCTGATGTTGCTATGCAACATTGGTTTTTAATTAATACATATGACTTGAATAATTGTAAAAATGGTCACATAAGGAACATTAATGCAAGAGTGTTATAACTTTGAAATAAGACAGCCTCAAGCAACACGAGGATATTATTTGTTAACCAATTAATTTGGTTTGATCATTTTTTAAGAGGGTTAGGTTACAAGAGGAAATTTCCAGTCAAATTATATGGAAATAAGAGATGCAACAAGTATTCGACACAGCATTTATTCCTTTAAAGTTTTAAAAAGAGGACCACAAACAATATTCCCGTTCAGTTCAATTAAAATTGGTGTAGTAGTTTAAAAGCAGCCCCCCCCCCCCCCCCCCCCATACACACAATCACTGTGTCAAACGCGTTCGGAAATGTTAGTAGTTTAGATTAAGGGAAATGGTTAATTAAACACCGCAATACCATATGGAAACGATATCAATATATGTTGAAGCAAAAACGTAGGTTTTTTATATAAGTAGCTGACCTTCACGTAAAACAATATTGTCGGTTCCTCTGGTCGTGGAGGGAAAAAATGCGAACATATAAGCTGTTTTAACCTGATTCTATAACAGAAATATATTGTAATATGATCCTTCCGTCGAGACACCGTTCTGTCTTCTTCTAATTCCATCTTGGGGTTGCCCCCATTCGTATTGAAACTAACAGATACAAAGGTCTACCAAAGGAATCTAAGATTTGGTCTGTTTGTGCAACTAATTATATAGAACGTGAATAGCAGGTTATGTTAAATTGCCCAGTTTACAGTGAGTTTATACACGATCTTTTCATCAAAGCATATGCTTATATCTATACCCGATGATGATAAATATTGCTTCTTGTTTTCATATGAGGATTTAAAAATGTGGGCAAACCTGCTTTGATATTATACAAAGACGCCAAATAATATTTAGTTGATAACACTATTTATATCAATAGAATTTCTCTTTTAATTGTTCATTATCAGTGTTTAAAAAGTGACGTTATATACATATTATACGTAATCTGAAATAACTTAGCTAATCCGATTCGTTTTTATCAGATCTAAACCAGGGACTACTTATATTAGAAATCCCTGTCTAAACGATATATGATCTCATTACAATTTCTTTTTAAATAGATCAAAACGAAATATTATCTCATTAGACTTTATTTTCAAATTAAAGATTAGCAACGATGTTACAATTTTCATTAGTTCTGTAATATACACATTTGTGTGGTTATATTTGTTTGTGAAAGTATATACAATGTATATATATTTATTGTATACTTTGATATTGTTCCTTCTATTTTTCATTTTCCGAAAAGGATTCAGTATCTCTCGATATTGTAAACTTTGATATTATATAGTTTGATATCATTCTCTGATCTTTTACACGTGCTGATAAGGCACTATTGCCACACAGTAACGTTACAACCTTTACTTAGTTTAAAGACCTGCTAGTAATGTTTACATAGTTTGTAGATGGCACAAAGTGAACAATCCCTATACATATAAAAAAGAATCTGGGTAATTTTAGGGCTGGCTTTGTGTAAATACATACGTATTTTCTAGCGTAATTTAATGTGATGTGTAGATCAATTATATTGCTCGGTTGGATATTCGCTGCATTTTTGACCAGCGCTATATATATAGTTGTTTTTTATTGTCGTTGATAATCTATATAAGTGTATCTCGATTACATATGACCAAAACAATTAAAGAGGGATTAATACCTGCTATGGTGAATAAGCAAATGATTGTTTTAAAGGTAGGTCCTCTGATAAGTGTTGTCATTCTCCGATGTGAAGTTTTTCAACGCAATAAAGAAGATGTGTGTTCGCTTTACTGGACAAACTATCACTTATGTCAAAAGGGACATCTAAATCGTAATAATGAACACAAATATCCACGCGTAAATACCACAATAAGATAATACAGAAATTATTAATGAAATCCACTGTTAGAAAAAGCGTTACACATCATATTGTAGACGATTCAATTTCGAGTCGAAACCAAATGAGGAACCAAAATTGCGCGATAAATCATTTATGTTAATTTATCAAAACAATTCAAAACAGCTGTTAATTTTCTAAATGCTAAAGGGTATAAACACACAAAACGACAACCTTTAAATAGTCAATATCAAATAATACAATAAATAGGTTATTAAATGAGCAATTTCTCCTTTTTCCACGATATTGTAAACTTTATTGAATAATAATTGTTTTCGTTTATAGAAAATGTCCATATTTTCGACTGAATGTTTTTTATAAATGCGTCTGCAACAGATGTGTTGTATGTAGGAAGAGGGTATGCAGAGGCTAATGATGCTTGTCCAACTACATGACACACGTCGATGTGCCAGATCAAACAACGATTGGGAACAGGATGATCTGGATCGCATTTATAATTGTTATCGGCTTCTTCTTTTCATTCGTTCTCTGTGAAGGTGGGTTGTAACAAGTACAGTACAAATAAAGACGAAACACACGGCGTTTAGAGATGATGTTGTTATAAGCACACTTTTATAATGTCCCGACGCATCTCGCATGGCGCCTGAAAATACATAAAAGAATAAATAAGAAATGTCAGAGCCTAACTTCCTAAAGAAGACCATTCCATGTTTAATAAAATTCCGGCAACTCCTTTTTCATGTTTAAAGAATTGGAATGTTTTGATAACTAAAACGCAAACAATTTTGGTTACATATGAGACAGCTCGTTACGTTTACTTATAAGATCAACATAATTCCTTTTGCTATTCATTGAAAAAAACGTTCCTGATAGTGTTAAAGGTGCTGTACTACAGAAAACAGACATTATAGTTATCTTTTTAAAACTGTTCAACAGTTGTCGTGAAATATAAGAATCATTATTCTGGGATCAAATTAGAGTAATAATTTCACTTTCCAGTACCATAAACATCTAAATATAGATCGTTTAAGCTTCATTTTTTACTGTGTAGACATACCCAGTAAGGTAAATTTCGTATATTTTCATGACTTTCAATTGATAGTTTTCAACATTTACTGCCAAAATCGTTTTGAACTACTTATTAAGTACTTTTTGTTGTCACTATATCGAGGGCTTGGCGTGAAACGGTTGTAACTAATATTGGTATTTTTTTACCAAGGTTAATCACCTCGCCATAAAGTCTCTATAAGTGTTAAATGATTTTTCTTGGTAAACAATGGAAATTTAGGTGCCATTGTTCGTTCTGAGCAATGGCACCTAGATTTGCATTGTTTACAAAGGGGTCAAAATTGCCCCTAACCAGGGTTGTCAAAAAGGGTTTTTAGATACAACCGTTTCACGCCAAGCCCTCGATATGCAGTATTTGCAGAAGTTTCAACGTTTCAACATTTCAACATTTCAATTGTTTTATCTCTATCTAGAGTTCAGCACCCTTAACTTGTGTGAGTTAACGTGTTTAACATCATAATATATTTTGGCGAGTTGTATGGTTGTTTCCAGAAATACGAACAATGTCCCCATAGAGCCTGTACTACTCTCTTTTTACCATCATATTGTTTTCTATTGAAATAGGGAACACGAAGTTCCAAAATTTACAGCTGTGCTAAACAAGTTCCAGAATAAATCCTTTTATTGACTTTTAAGAATCATGCTATGTACAGTTAAACGTTTGCGAGTGTAGATCTACAGCCTAAACTAGACCTTCACTTTCCTCAAAATAATTACAATGGCTTTATGCAGCTTCTGGTGAGTTGTGAAGATTATGATAAAACTAAACAGAAGCACGGGTTGATTCGAAACACTCATCTGCCCTGTTCATTACCTGAGCCCGTCCGTGCGAAATGATACAAGTTTGCTTTGGTGAACAGTGTAGATCCAGATCAGCCTATGCATTCACACAGTCTGATCCAGATCTACACTATTCACATATCACATACATAGGGTTGCCGACTTGTACCATGATCTCATGGACGGGCTCATTTATCTATGCAGGTACCTAGTTCGTACATTGATAACAAGAACCTAATACACATTGGAGGCTTACCAAATAGTGGTCCTACACCAGAAACAGATATGCCGTTGATCGTCACGATGATGCCAAATCCGACGGCTTGTCTCGACGATCCCAGTAGTTCAAAGGTCGCCGTGACCACTGATGAAGCGTATCCACCCAGTGCAGCTCCAGAAAGCCCCGAACCAATCATTAGAAAAATAAAAGAATCCGTGAAAAGAATAAGCAATTGTCCTGCAAGGCCAAGTAGAGATGCAAGCAATGATGTTGAAAAACAGCTCAGATTTAATTTCGCTGCTAACCCGGGCGCTAAACGACTAAATGCACTGCAAATATTGAATACAAGGAAACCAGTTAGACTTTCCGATATGGATAAACCTTTCGCAACAAAAAGATCCTGGGCAATGGTTATAAAACCGGTGATGTTTCCAATCAATAAAGAGGAAGCGGCGGCAAATAAGTAAAACGTAGCGGAACATAAACTTATAGTTGAATCAGTTTCATCATCATAACCTTCTCCTCTTTTGTCTGTGTCATCTTGTTTATCACGTGCGTCATCACTTAGGTCGTCAGGGTTTGTATCGATAGTTTTACTTCTTCGTCCGTTCTTTATACGTTTGCTAGATTCTGCATCACCTTCTTTTGACATTGTTCCTATTTCAAACCGATACACTATCGCTGCGATAAATGTGTGTAGATACAGTCCACTGAGCAGTAAAAACGTCCCGTTCAAGCCGTAGATGCTCAGTAGCCAGTCAAGGAAGTAGGGATATAGTATACTTGCAAGACCCATGCATGCCATTTGTATCGATAATGCAACAGGTCTTTGACTTTCAGGAAATGATTGACCAACAGCAACGACTGAACTAACGAAGACAAACGAATTACCCAATCCTGAAGAAAATAAAGTTAAATAAATAAAGGTTCTTACTATGTAGTAAAGTATTTACTTTACCTCGATTGTTAAGCTATATGTCAGTGTATGTCAATCATGCTCGATCTTTGCTTCTTTGAGACGTAACCGTATACATGTGAACAAAAACAAAACAAAGGCATAATCCGCTTTATACGGGATTCGAACCCAAGCTTAGTAACCAAATCTTAGGTATCTGTTACGTTATTTCATTACACATACGCTGAAAGCTTGCTTAACAATTGATGTAAAATGAATAAAAATCCCAATGTTGTTCATTCAGGGTCAGCTTGTTGAGATTGGACAATAACACTGCAAAAAGAGTGAACATGGGTCCACTTACTAATATACTAATCTATATTATTATTATTATTATTTGTTTTTTACTTTAAGAACTTCCACTTGCAGACGCATTTTGAAACATGTGGGACGACTTTTGACAACATTTTAATAAAGTAATGAGCAATTTCCCAATTTGTCACAACGTTTTCAATTCTATTCAATATTTAAACTTTCAATTACTGAGATTTTCTCTCGTTTTTCCTAGATATTTTCAAATTAGTCAGTTGTAAATTTGTTGCAAAGGGATACGAAAATATTCGGCTAGTTGAATAACACACGAAATAGTTTACCAAAATTCCGAACAGAGTTAATTTTGAGTGGACACACCCTGGTTGATAAATAGAGTTTGAAACTATAATGAACATTTAATAAACATGTTCCGTTTACCTGGATACACTGCGTCGTTACAAGGAATGGCGTCTAGATGGTTCAGTAAAGTCACAATTAGTGTCGAATTAAGATATACGCAGAGATGTTTTCGACGAAATTATTTCGATATTTCGCTTACTGTCTGGCTTTGCAATAAATGAATTATACGTGTGGCATATGTGTTCAAAGTAAATGGAGCAAGACTTCATTAAGCTATCTGTTTGATTGATTGGAGTTCAACGCCGTTCTCAAAAATGTTACATATCACGACAGCCAGTTCACCTACCGGTATGCTTCCTGGATTTCTCACACCAACATTTCACACAAAGGTCCTTCAAAGCAAATGGCTACTTTTCCACCGGACATTAGTTCACGCATATAATTAAGAATATTAAATACAAAATGAACAATTAAATAGTTAGCATCTTTTGAATTTTCAACAACTTTTAATTCTACCATTGGCATTAATATACTCTAGATACTTGTAAACAGATTTTTCAACACAATACTTAAAATAAATTGAAATTCATTATATTGCGACGAAAGAATAAAACTTTAATTACTTGGTATTTATCTGACTGATAAATTCATACCTATATGTAGAAAATTGCGGTAACTTTGTTATTGACACGTATAAATGAACTACAGACTAGCCAAAGAAAAACAGAAACCGTACAAACCTCCAATGATCCGAATTAAAACGTATAAATGAACCACAGACTTGGCAAAGAAAGACGGCAATCGAACATACCTCTAAGGATGTCTGTTGACACGCATAAATGAACCACAGCCTTGGCAATGAAAGACGTAAATCGAACATACCTCCAAGGATCCAAATTGACACGTATACAAGTTACACATACTTGGCAAAGAAAGACGAAAATGGATCATACCTCAAAGGATCCCATTTAATACGTATAAATGAACCACATACTTGGCAAAAAAAGACGAAAATGGGGCATTCCTCCAATGATCCTAATTGACACGTATAAAAGAACCACAGACTTGGCAAAGAAAGACAGAAATCGTACATACCTCCAAGCATACCAATTGACACGTATATTTCGCATCTTTTGAATTTGCAACGACTTTTAATTCAACCGTTGGCATTAAGATATTCTAGATACTTGTAAATAACATATTTTTTTAACACAATACTTAACATTGAAATCGAGTATATTGCGACAAAAGAATGAAACTTTAAGACTTGGTTTTTAACTAACTAATAAATCCATACTATACCTTTATGAAGAAAATTGCGGTAACTTTGTCTTTGAAAATATCGTACATACCTCAAAGAAAAATAGAAATCATACATTCCTCAAAAAATGTCTATTGACACATATAACTAAATCACAGACTTGGCAAAGAAAGAAGGAAATCGTCCATACCTTCAAGGATCCTGATTGACACGTATAAATGAACCACAGACTTGGAAAAGTAAGACAGAAATCGTACATACCTCCAATGATCCCAATTGACACGTATAAATGAACCACAGTCTTGGCAAAGAAAGACAGAAAGAAACCAACTGGTATGAGCATAGAGCCGGCCAGTATACCGCAACCTGGTCCCCACTTTGAAATAACCAATCCAGTTATGGTAGCTGTCGAATAAAGAGCATTATAAGAAATTGTGAAATTCTGATGGTGATCTAAATTGATTCAAATCATGTTCTTATGTTTCGTAATAAATAACATGAGCAATCTTTAGTATAATAGTATGTACTATATAATAGTATGTACACACGTAACAAAACTTATAACTGTGCACATTTTGATTGAACATAACTTTTTAATTTATTAAAATGTTTAAACGAAATTTTGAATTTTGGCTATGATGCAGTTTTAATCATGATTATTTGGTCAGTTTTACCGATTTATGAAGAACAGCATGTTTAACCATGAATCCGCTAAAACAACAAATGCACGGCAAAATGGTGGGTTTGCGAGAATTTGAATTGTTTTACAATACCCGCATCCAAAAACAAATTGGGCTATTGTTAATGGATCAACTCAGAATAGCCGTTGAGCTAAAACACTTAGGTGTCTACAAATCTGAGGATAGATCTAAATGGTTAAATAATTGTATGCTGCAATCAATTATTATTAAAATAATCATTGACAGAATCTTTCCACATCATTCGTATGTTCGGCGACGAGTAGAAGTCTATCGTAATAAGAAACCTGGTGCATAATTACATAGCAGCTGGCAACGTATCGTCTTACCCAAAAATTATGTTCAGCGTTACGTCATGTCAATGCGGAAGCGTTGCCAAGCAGTAATGAAAATTCAAGTTGGACACACGCTATATAAGGTGGCAATACACAGTTGAAAGCCGACTTTCTGTTTCCTAGGGACACCCCAACTTTTATTCTCTCAATAATATCCATTCTGGTTAGTATTAAAAGGATTTAGCTGTATCAAGGAGTGCCAGAATTATAAGAAAATAACTGGAATTCACAATCCCAGTCAATATTATGGAAAGAATTGGCGATAAAAGTGGTTGAAAAAATAGGAACAAAAGAGCAATTTTACCCTCCAAAAATCACCCAACAAAGACGCGGTGGGTTAGTGTAAAATTGAAGAGCTGCTTAGACTCTCAAAACATTAGGCAATATGTGGATACACTAAGAAATACCATGTTTCTAGCTCCTTTTCAAGGAATCTTGGACGCGAAAGCTGGTATTCAAATTTACCTCTAAATTCACGCATAGCTCCGCAACCAGTGTTGTCAAACGCCTGTCCATATACGTGTGAACTAGGAGGAGAAGTAGGTTTAACCGAAAAAAAATCAAACCCATGCTGAGAGCTACTTTTCACATTTATAAACATTGCAATCAACCATTTACCCAAACATGTACCCACAACTTACTATTTATCATTATTTCTATTTGTCACCTGGCCAAAATCCGAATATCCCGAAAGCAACTGTTAAATGCCACCTTAGACTCTTCTCCAATCCACGAGATAATCTGTATCGACGAACTGCATTTTTGACTTTTTCAACACCTTTACCTTTATCACTTTGTTGTCTTTGATTTGTTAGTGTTTGACTTGAAATGAATATAGTATGATGACATATATCTCTTCAATTTATCTTGACATTCTCGGCACGATTAGACAAATATTTCGAAAATACGGTCAAAGATAAACCTCCAAAGTTATAAGTTTTGTTAATTGTATAATGATTTGCATTTATTATATACCTGCACAGTTACCGGCGCAAAACATGCAGATTAACACGCGCAAATACAACACGACGGTTTGAAAATTCCGTTTCTGACTAGGTGAAACATGTTATCAAATATGGTAATGTCTAGTTGGACGTCATTTACAAACCATTCATACAATTTATTCAATATATACGAAATTCTATTTTTTCATTATTGAAATCATTTAAATGTGTATGATATGTCTTTTTTCTGTCTTCAAACTTTTAATAGGTATATGATAAGGGATGTTATGTTAATGTAGCGATTCAAGGCTTTATATTGTCTATTCGGAGCGTGGGAAAAATGATATCTCTCTCCACGTTCGGTCTCGCGAGATATCAATTGCCCACGCCCCTCGAACAAAAATACAATACGACGTAATACTACTGCAATATAATATTCCTTATATAAAAAATCATTAATAGCCAAAGACGTGAATATTGTTATATTCTGAAACTTTACATTACTCGAGGGATACGAGATTGTGACTTATTAAACACAACCTTACCATGCATTCATTTAAGGATTTATGTTTTATTTTTCGTGCGTTCATGCAGTATGAACGCTCGGCCGCGATTTGATATTGAAGACAAAGATTTAAATAATTCGCACCGATAACACACATATATTTACATTCGCACGTGATTTTCTGCATGAACTGCATGAACGCACGAAAAATAAAAATAAATCCTTAAATATATGATACATATCTGATTGAGGAATTTAAAGTACGAAAATCATTAAGAGATGAACAGGTGTCGACTTGAATTAAAAAATGTATTTCATACCATGATCAATTCTATATTTGAATATATTTTTACGATTTCACTCAGAAGAACTTACTATCTACATGCAAATGATGTATAATGGGTCAGAGGCTTACATTATTGAATGAAACATTTAAATTGTTTTGTATTGTATCACATGCTTTCATTTTATTTCAGAATGTCATTTATATCAAAAATTAATAAGAATAACTATTTAACTCTTTCCCACATACATACCCTTTCTGGTGCCTCTGAAGCAGATAAATTTTGAAAAATGAGCAATTTCTCCCTTTGCCACAATGTTTTCAACTTTATTGATTACGTTTTCTTTCATTTACCGAGATTTTCCAAAGTTTTGCCTTGATGCTTTCAAAGTAGTCAGCTTCGGATTTGTTGTAATTAAAAGCAAGATACTTACATGATATGAACGTCACGCCATTGTAAATCGATTGAACGCTGGCAGTGGTCCCCCTGTTCTCACCAAACGTATCTAACATTGGTACAAACATTGTCCCGAGTGCGTAAAGAAACCCATAGTCTAGCATCGTTACAAAGATTGATACTGACATAATCCGCCATTTCTTCGACCTACAAATCAGTAATTATTTATAAGTGTTTATCATTTCGCTGACATAGGTTTTTAAATCTTAAAGATGCTGAACTCCAGATTATAGATAGTAAAGTCAAAGTTTTAAAGCTGTTCAAAGGGATGAAATAAGAATAATGCTTTCAATCGAGTCCATTAAACCTAATTTTGTACATTTTCATGACTTTGAATGTTTTTCAATATTTTATGCCAAAATAGTTCTGAACTATTTAATACTTATGTCACTATTAGCATTTTTGCAGAAGTTTCAACTTTTCATTATTTTGATCTCCATCTGGAATTCAGCACATTTATGAGCAAAAATTATCTTGGTATGGGTAAGCCACTCGTGATCATTGGCTTTATAAAATATGTTTTGCGTACGCTGCATTTGGTTTTGATCGCTATGAATGTTTCAACGTAAACTATATAATTGTGTCCTTTTTTGTATTTCAATTCGTATATGGAATATGGGTCAGTGCGCAGGGGGAACTAGTTTTAACGCTTTTGTCACCAGCAGACGCATTTAGATGGATTCGTAGCCAGTACTCGCACCGGTTAATGTTTACAAATCGCAAAAAGAAGAACACGCTCATCAATTGATTCCAAAAGTGTTGAATTTGGGAAAGGGTTGATTCAAGCACGTCTTGCCTAACCATCTCCATGTCTTACTCCAATCATATTCTTACTTATTTAAAAAACTAGGGATGGCAACGAATATTCGAATATTCGAATATTCGATCGTATGGTCGAATATTCAAATACTATATCATGATTCGAATATTCGATAAAAATCAGAAGTACTTATATAATATTTATATATTTAAATCAAATTGACGATACTTGAATTATTTACCCATGCTTTTTGTTGTTAAAAACTGCAAGATGGTCAATGTTACGCGTATTGTATAAGGTGTCAATACTGTAGATAACATGTCAAACTGATAATCCTTGCTTTGGGCTATTAAAGTGATCGATACAATACTGGTTGTTTCGTTCCAAAACTTCAACTTAGATAGCAGGTAGTTACGTTTTTATTATACGCCCGTTTTGAAAAAAACGGATCGTATTATAGTTTTACCTGCGGCGTACGGGCGGGCGGGCGGGCGGGCGGCGTCCAGTATGTTGTCAGCTCAATAACTTTAGAAGCCTTTGTCCAATCATCACCAAATTTAGTCAGAATGTGTATTGGGATAATATCTCAGACAAGTTCGATAACTAGCTATATCGCTTAAGTCAATCAAGAGTTATCGGCCTTTAATTATAGAAATTACCCAAAATTGGTATTGTCAGCTCAATAACTTTAGAAGCCTTTGCCCAATCATCACCAAATTTAGTCAGAATGTGTATTGGCATAATATCTCGGACAAGTTTGATAACTAGCCATATCGCTTAAGTCAATTGAGAGTTTTCGCCCTTTAATTATAGAAATTACCCAAAATTGGTCTTGTCAGCTCAATAACTTTAGAAGCCTTTGCCCAATCATCACCAAATTTAGTCAGAATGTGTATTGGCATAATATCTCGGACAAGTTTGATAACTAGCCATATCGCTTAAGTCATTTGAGAGTTTTCGCCCTTTAATTATAGAAATTACCTAAAATTGGTCTTGTCAGCTAAATAACTTGTAAAGCCTTTATCCGATCATCACCAAATTTAGACAATATGTTTATGGGCAGAATATCTTGGTTACGTTTGATAACTTACAACGTTATCTTAGTCACTACACAATTATGTCCCTCGAAATGGCCAAAACTGTACTAACAGTGTCCGCTCTCTAAGTTTGGCTGACGTACAAACAATTACCACTATACTTGGTCTCAAAAAAACAGGACGGGCGTATTTTGTGACATTTGGCGCTCTTGTTCAATTATATATCAATCACACAAATTCGTCTGTTTGGCTGTGCAATTATCTGATTTTAAGCAATCCGGTCCTGGGAATATTTCGTGCCCATTTTCAACAGTATTTCCTTTATAAACCAGCAAGAGAAAGGTTTAATTGCTCCTAATGGGAAGTGCCACATTTCTACTTAAATAATGACATTCACCCGTCAAGAGGATCCATGTCCGATTTGTCATGTTTTGAAAATATTGGATAATTGGGAACATTTCATGTCATTTTCAACAGTATTTCAGTTGTATACATGGTAATCAGAACTACATGCTTAATACATGTTTCATACACAAATACATTAAATAAGTGATCAATTAATACAAATCTGAGCACTTTACTGACGAATTTTTCACTTACATTGTTTTCTTTCAAATACACGGGTTGACCGAACATGTAAATGCAAGTCCTGGAACTTGAATAAAATAAAACAACAGTAAGATCACTTTACGCCAAATAACGTATTTATAAACTCTTTTTTTGGCGAAACATGCACAAATGGGTCGAATATTCCAATATACGAATACTTTGTGATCGAATATTCGAACACTAATTTTGGTATTCGTTGCCATCCCTAAAAAATACCCCACATCTGGCGGACAAATCAAGAAACATCCAATTATAATTCCGGCCGGGCTTATTCCCAAAAAAAAAGGTTTTCATGTATGGATAAATAAATATAAGACTACGACGTGAACTGTTCAATATACGTGCATCACTATGTGTGAATTGCTTGAAGAGTCACACCATAGCACACATCCCTTTCTTTCCGATATAAACAAGAGTAACATCATGAACGGTATTAATCTGCTAACACCAAAATCGTGCTCTTCAAAACTAACACATATCTAATACCCGAGGGTAAACATAACGCGTCACGTTTACTTAATATATTAGTGTCAGAGCTGAGGGTACCTGTATTTGTTATCAGGTTCTAAGGGAAGTAATTTGTTTCACTCCCAACTCAGAAAATTTTGCACGGGAAAATATCAGAATAACTCTTTGAACATGTCTGAAATAGTCCAGTATGTATCGTGTTACCTCAATAGTGTAGTTTCCTGGGTTTGGGTTGACATGTCGTGGTTTTGAACTGGCTCACTATATTAGCTTCGATGAACACATGTGTCGCCTGGAAAAGACGAAGATATGCATGCCAAAGTTATGATTATTGTGTACTGCAGATGGAACAAGTGTGAAATAAAAGACGCTGTTCTCCAGATTATAGATAGTATATTCAAAGTTTGAAAAGTGTTCAAAAGTTGTCTTGACATAATTTGAATCATAATTCTGGGATAAAATTAGAGTAATAATTTCACTTTCCAGTACAATAGACATCTAAATATTGATCGTTGATGCTTCATTGATGTATGTCTACCCAGTAAAGTAAATTTTGGCATTTTCATGACTTTCGATTGACTGTTTTTCAACATTTACTGATCAAATAGTTGAACTATGTATTACTTACTCTGTTGTCAAAATTAACAATATTGGCAGAAGTTACAATATTTCAAAAGTGTGATCTTCATCTGGAGCTCAGCATCTTTAATACCATTGACAATAAATAGGTATAATAAAACCTAGAATGATAATTTACTCGATGAATAGGCCCGCTAGTGTTATTGTCCCTGTATTGTTCCATTTTACCGATCACTTGATATCTCGGTTGCTAGTTTGAAATGAAACCGCAAATTATAATCAAAGATGTGACCAATTTACCATAAATCATAGAGAGAAAGCATTGCGCTTTAAATCACACTTACGTTTTTACGGCCATTATTTCCTTTCTGAACTTCAAAATTCACCAACGCCCTTACCTCGTACATTTCAAGCAAAATATAGCAAATGGAACTAACTAAGGTGTTTTTTATTTTCAAAAATGAGATCATGATCATCTTACTAAGATAAATATCAGGTTATACTCATAACCATGTTTCTGTGACATGCAAAGGCACGGTCTCAACTTGAAGTCGAACATATGTGTGTGTGTGTGGTGGGGGGGGGGGGGGGGGGGGGGGGGGGGGGGGGCAATTATGCAGGTGACATACACATTACATGTATTTATATACCTCTGTTTGAAGCGAATCTGTGTGCTGTATATTTTTTATATGTTATTTGTCTTCTCTCACTGACACCCCCAAACAACAATAACAACAACAAACTACATTACGTGTTCAAATGTGTGATTATCATTAAGGGCTCCTGATTAACCCGTTCCTTCGATTGCTTCCCAGAGCTTATATGTGTTGTGGTTTATTGTTTTGTTTTGTTGTTCTGTTTTTTGGTTTTTGGTCTGTTTGTTGTTGTTGTTTGTTTAGGGGTTGGTGTGTTCTTTGAGAACAGATGCATGTTCATCAGCATGTGATACTTCCTCAGCATGTAATCACAATAAAGACGATGATCGATGTGTATGATCTAGTGGTTTAACGTCAATGGGATGATTGATAGGTTGCCGTTTTCAGCAATATATCACGGCGTTACCAGTACTACTGGTCCATTTATCCTGACACCAGCCAGTCAGTCGTAATGCTAACCCCGCAACCTTGATCGCCAAGGAGGGCAACCCTTACTACCATTTTTAAAGTATGTGGTATGACCCGGCCGGGGATCAAACCCGCGACCTCCTGCATCAGAGACGGACGCTCTTCCACTCCACCAGTGAGGCGGTAACGTCAATTCGATTGACATAGATATATCCTAAAATTCGCATCAAGTGTACTCGTGAATACAGATAGTGTGATTAAATTTATTATTCATGAATTTCAACTGAGTTAGATCTTCCAAATAGATGTATCAAATACTAATAACTGGTAGGGAATGAATGTGTCCTCCTAACATTGAAACTGAAATTCCAACATAAAGTAAACATATCTATGGTTATTATTCTGCTGATTAAGTGCTACCCTAATTTTGTTTTTCAGACATAATGCCAATCCATTTCGTTATTAAATTGTGAATAGAAGATAACACTTGATAAAGTGATGAGAGCAATTAAAATATTGATCAAAGCATTTGGGATTTCATTTTGTTTCTTAAACGAGGCACCAAACTACTCAGCTTAAATGATTTAAGACGACGTTTGTCAGTAGTTGTAACTGTAGTAATTTATTTAAATTGAACACGTTAGAATTACCTGAATCGTGCTTTGCCAAAAGGTATATATGTATTGTTTTTATTTGCAATGTAATTCTTAGGGTCCGAATTTGTTCCTGGTCGTAGTAACCTAAAGTATTCAGTTTTGATATTTTGAAGAAGCACTCCTCCTACCTATTTCATTGATATGAGAAGCCAGAGGGGGCAACTTTTTTATAGTTTAGCTTTAGCATTCCTGTAGCGTGAATGTGCATTCATTTGTATATATTGCAGGACCATTTTGTGCTGCGGGATGCCGAAACAATTGGGGTGATAAAGTTCAGGCTTCCAACCAGGATACGCACGACAGTGAACAGCGAAACAATTATATTCGTCTTTTTTAATGCAATGTTTAATTATTTTTTAGGACATCGAATGAACTCTTCAACATAAGAGCCAGAAAGGACCAACAATCTGTCTTTAAAGATCCGCAGAGGTAAAAACACACCCATTTTCAATCTATATACATGTATGTATTTAAATGCCCAAAAAGTCACAGGAGTGACTCCATTTTCAGTAGATTCCATAAATCGTCGCTATACATACAGTATAATGAATTATATTAGTAGTCCTCTTCTTAACCCTTTCCCTCATGTAGACGCTTTTTGACGCCTCTGCAGCAGACAGCTTTTTGAAAACATAGTGACAAAAGAAGAAATTACTCAAAACAAGGGATTTCTCCTTTGCCACAATGTTTTTCACTTTTAGGCATAGGTTATCCATTCAATTATAGAGTTTGTCTATATTTTGACAAAATATGTTAAAAGTCGTCTGCTGCAGAATCGTCGTATGAGGGAAAGGGTTAATAGTGAAAACATTTACTGACTTGTGATTAAATACACTGCGACAGATGAAGGGTACGAGGTGAAACATGGCTATTATATTCCAGTACAAGGCCTTCACACTGGTGAGAAATTGATGAAAACGCATTAATCATTTTCCCACATTCAGACGCTTTCTGACGCCTCTGCAGCAGCCGACTTTTGAAAACATTGTAGCAATGAGAAATTGATCATCATGCCTGTTTGCTAATTATTCTAATTATTCTGGAAAAGGAAAAGAATGCCCACGAACATAAGAAGACGCACATGTCGACAAAGTCCATCAAAAAGAAAAACAACAACAACAACAACAACAACAACTAGGACCAAAACAAAAAGAATTTCTACATACGTGTAGGTTGAAAAGAGTATCCAAGTATGAAAGCACCGATCTAACATAGTTAACGTGTAAAACCGCTTTGATTAAAACCTTGGCCCTAAAATATAAATAAGCCTACTGAACCAAAAAAGAAACGTTCTACTTTTTAGAGTGATCGTTTTGAAATCTTTAACTTTTAAATAATTTACAATCAATTCATAAACAATATTTAATCAGGGAAAATTATTCAATCTGGAAAAATTATTAATTTCATGTTGTTGTTTTTTAATTCAACATCGGTAGGGGTCTGATTTGAAATTCTGACATCAGTAACGTAGTCTACCGCACCGTAGTAAGTCGTCAATTCTTCAAGTCAGCGCGCATTAACCGTCTCAGACTCATAACTGCCTGTACATATGACCGAATTGTTGCTGCCATCTCTTCTCTAGGCCTCCAGCATCTCAATGGGTCTTCCCCGTAAAAATTTTGAATGTTTTTATTATTTTCTGCCTTAAGGTAGAACACGCCTCTAAAAAAATATTCGAATTTCCTCACGAAATTTTGCATCACCATAATACAGCATATGCCCAATAAGATTCTGTTCATACTTTTTTCGTATCTAAAACAGTTTTTAAACTACGAGACCTCAAAGTATACCACTGACGTCACTTTTTAGACGTCTCTCAAATGTCCCTCGTTAAAACAACAACAGCTGATAGTCTGGTCAATTTTAGGTTGATAGCTGCGAAATTATATCACGATTTGCATCTTAAGAATACCTTCACGTACATGTAATCTTTTTCTTTGTGTCGTACGTTTAAAAAGAATAACGCATCTATAACGTCACTTTTTAGGAGCGAAATAACGTCGCGTTTCGCGTAAGAAAAGGTGCCTTGTTTTCATTTAAAACAAATCTGTACATTTAATTTTTGATTTTTTTTAATCTATTCATTTATAATTTTATTAAAAATCGTTTGATATCAAGAAAAATATACCTTACCGACTTTGTTTTTTCACAATATCAGTTTATCTCACACCTTTACCTATTCAGTTATGACGTTAAAAAGAGTGTATTTTAGATATACATTATGTGTAAGCTGGAACAATGGTCCTTGTTGCAGTTATGTTATTCAGTCGGCAGTAAAATTTAATAATATATGATCCTCCCTATCCATACTTATAAAAAATGTTTTTACGTGAGAACGTGTTATAACTCGTTTTCCGAAAACTGCGTATATATATATGATTCGAACTGGAGTTACGTGGGCGTAAATGGATAGCGCAACACATGAAAAGCGTGCTCTGAAGGTTTTAAAGAATAAGATCAGATTATGAGCTATTTTAAATTTGACATTTATTGCGAAAGTTGTAGAAGCATATGTTTGTTTGTTTTATTGGGGTTTTACGCCGTTTTCGACATTATTTCAGTTATATCACGACGACAGTTCAATTATTTATGATCCCTGAGTAAACAAACCAATACTAGGTTAGAAAATGTGCATTGCTTAAGGCACTCCACCATGACCGTTGTGACACGACTGGGGATTGAACTCGGGACGCCCGGTTTTCAATCCCCGACGTTAACCACTGTAGAAGCATTTGACTGAATTGTGTATACAGAAGAGAAGAAAGAAATGCATACCGATCTTGGTATTTAATAATGATTTGTTGATAAACGTACATTGTGTTGTGGCACGTAACCATCTCTCATTTTTTAGGAGGGAGGAAACTAGAACACGTTCAATCATCCATCCGTTCTATTGAAACAGGATTGCGAAATAAAAACCACATGACATGACTAAAACTTGTCTTTTAGCTGAAAAAAGTGATCTCACACTTAAGTATTACCATGGTCAGTTATATCCAATTATAATACAATTTGAATGCAATTTTAATAAAATGTAGAGTATAAATCGTTATAAAAGGAAAATAAAGCGAACAGCTTTTAAACAATATCGTATTTATATACAGACTGAACGTGACTTGTGTTAAAGAAAAAAAAAATAACACAACAGAAAGAGTAAGGGTACATTATAGGTCATGGATGGACCTATATATTTCTAATTACAGTACAAAAGATCATATCGTGAGTCGGTCGTAAAAAAAACCCAAACACATTAATCCTTTTAATACCCAACTTTCCTCATACATTTATGTAATGAATCCTATTTGAGAAACATGATGTTTTCCTTTATAATCGCGAAAAGAAATGTAAAAGTGGTGCATATGAAAAGAGAGAACAGAATAAAATGATAAACGTGGGGGTATTTTCGGATTCCACATTTAATTTGATGTAGATCAGCATTTTCAGACACATAGAACAGAAGAAGAAAAAAAAAGAGTAACATTTCTCAAGCAATTCAGCATCATATGTTTACGTAGGTAATATGAATTATCATATTAAAATGACTATTTACGGGTATGTCAATGTCGACGGAATGACTTCGTTTAAACTGGAAAGCGTGTGAAGAAAATGATAACAACATATTTCTGTTTACAAGAATAAACTTCTTCAGTTAAATATGTCATCATGAACAAGACAGGGGATTTTTAAAATGTGAAAAGGTGTTTCATAAATGTGTACGTGAATTCTCTAATAAAAATGCGACCACTGTTTTAAGAAGTTGAAATCGCTGACATCTTTAGTATATGATGAACATTAGAATCGTTATTTCTTGTTCAAAGCGAACGTCGCCTTTTTTAATTCAAACTGATAATGAAAGCGTTGAGTTAGGTGTCAATTCAATAAACACTTTTTGTGGACCCATATATGCATCCGCACTTTTAGGATTGAAATAATACTTTTCCAAAATCGTCTCTTTTTCTGATTTATTCATTGTAGACGTTAATCAATAGACTATACACCCTTTAGAAGTTGAACATGAAATGGGGAAAAAAACCTTTAATGATGACATGAGTTATAACTCGGAGGAATCTTGGAAAACCGTCATCTTGGAGGGAAGTTGAGAGGGTTATGAACCTCCGAGAGGGAAGTTGGGATGGTTTAACACCTTGAACCCTCCGGGATGAAAGTTGGGAGGGAAGTTGAACACCGGGAGGAAAGTTGGGAGGGAAGTTGGGACCCGGGAGGAAAGTTGGGAGGGAAGTTGAGACCCGGGAGGAAATTTGGGAGGGAAGTTGGGACACGGGAGGAAAGTTGGGAGGGTTTGGACCCCCCCTTTTCCCAACTACTATTTGCATCCCTGTAACATGACCCCAACCTGAAATATAATGACATAGATTCGTAAAATGATCATTTCTGTGTATTGAGATAATATAGTTCGTAAAAACAATACTAAGGTAAAATGCATCATTATTTAAAGAATGAACATAACGGTTAGGATTTCCTGACATTATGTTCAATTCATTGCAAAACTAATATTAAATAAACGAATAAATAGTAGTCATCATTTTCTTACCGGTAAGGCTGTTCGACCGCTTAAACCGAGCTGCATTCTAGCTGGAAGTAACGGTCTCCAACAAAATCCTTTCCTGGCGTAGATTTATCTGAATCATTTCAAGGGAATTTAGGACGAGGCCATCAGTGCAAAGTAGTGCAAAGTGCTCCACCCATTTTATTGTGCAATCTTATCAGATTCTTCAATGTGATGATTGACAACCGACACCTTATTTGAATAGAAGGCATGACTTTGCTTCACGTCATCGTAATCACCCGATGCCAGCCTACGTACAATTTCGTTTGATCTATGACTCAAATGTGTCGTGGCCTGCGACGTATACATATCAATGACAGAAATACCGTATAAGTGTTAGATATTTAATGTACGAACAGCCTTATAATCGAACAAGATTAATCTGAAACATTTCAAACGTTATATGCGTCAATGCATGGTGAAATGTATAAGTTGGCATTTCTTAAAAGTTTGGATTCAGATCAATTTGTACGCCTGTTCCGTCTTTTCAGAATATACACACGTTGACAAAGTGTGAATCCTGATCAAACTGTCCGGATGCACTGACTGATTTTGATCTGTACGGTTCCCAAAAGTCAACGTGTACCGTTTCTCATGCACTCATGCCAGCAATTATGTTATTAGACACATGTACAAATAACTGTTTGTTATGTACATGTACATTAATTAAAAACATATCTTACATGTAATGTTCCCAATCAGTTCAAGCCGGCTCTATACCAGTTTTCTTTTAAGCAGTGTCAGTTTACATCGGCGTTTTAAGACGTTGGGAAGGCTGTTGTGTTTCGAACGGTGTTTCGTACAGAAAGTCAACTTCATCTGTTAAAAAAAGCGTCTTTTCAGTATATCTTATCACACCATTATTTTATAATCAAAAGACAAATTCCTATTTACTTATTCAACGACAGATATAGAATTGATTTTAGAAATATCCCCACTCCTTTGAAATCCCTAAAAACAGAATAAGTAGAACGTTATAAGTGGGAGCTCTATTGTTTTTTTTGTGAAACACATTTCCGTTAGAATAAAACATTTTTGAGCCATCATAGTGAAGGACATTTTACATTATTATGCAAGTGTTCAGTTCAAAATATCTTCAGCAGACGACTTTAAAAACATTTAGTAAAACATATGGATATTCTCTATAAATGTAAGTCTCATTATTGAATATAATTGAAAACGCTGTGGCAAAAGTAGAAGATGAGCAATTTATTCTTTTGTTGCAATGTTTTAATATTCGTTTGCTTCAGAATGCGTCTACAATGGGAAAGGGTTTACTTTACCCTAATTATTTAACACATTTAATGCATTATACGCTTCGTTATGTTACAGATATCGGACATGGCCCATATTCGTGGTAGGGGTAATGCAAATGACACATGCCTGTTTTTAAATTTCGTTTGACCGGAATCATAATTATGATAAAAAAAATAATAATAGTAACAACGTGAATCGTCTACCGCTGGAAATGTAGAAAGGGTAGCCGATCTCATCAAAGTGTTTTCGAGCGCACGTCCTTTCACAAGCTTCACGGGCCTTTGTCTCTACAATAGGCCCAACTATTCGCTCCATTCTTTAAAAAGTTATTTGGTGGAAGCCATTCGTCATCTTGTGAATAGGTCAACATTTCTGAAAGATGGTAAGAATTTTATTACAGCAGGTGTTGACCTATAACTGAAAATTATGTTAGTCTGCACTTTACCGGGCGCAATGTATCGAGGCGATACAATTGGTAATTTAATTGAGTAACTTATAGGATGTATTTAGATTTCTTTACAAATCACTTTCCCACGTATAATAAATATGCTCCCTAAATTTTTTAAAACATTTCGAAAAATAAAAAAAAAACATTAAATACTCAAAGAACAAAGAATAATTATTTAATATTGCGAAACTGTTGTGAGAAATATAAAACATTTTCATGATGAGCAATTTCACCTTTTGCCACAATATTTTCAAAAGTTATCTGCTGTATGTTGGAAGTGGTTAACAAATAGGAGAGACAGTCATGATTAAATTTGAGAGAAGGATGTTCGGGAATGTCCTCCCGCGATATATAATTATTAATTCCCGGTAAAGTGCATGTGCAACGAAAGTTATTATTTTTCTCTTATAACGAGTGTTGTGCTATATGGTTTTATCACATAAATACCCTTATTTTCAAGTTGAGAACAAATCACGGAACAACGATATCCAACATGTGTGATAACAAAAACACGTCATACATGCGACTACTGATGACGTCATTTTGACCTTTATCTTTATTATGTTTATTGTTAAGTTGTTAAATTTTACACATTGAAAAATGCAATAATACGTTATTTTGAATAAATAACGAGTCTTAATTGTTTAAAACATTTTTTTTTTTTCTTCTTATTCAAAAATGATGAGGACTACTTTTTTATGCGGTGAATCACAAGTTCTCATGAAGAATAGGTTATTCGGTCTTTGTTTTGATGTTGTCAATATTTTTCATTAAAATACACTGTTTAGGTGATAAAAAGAATCCATCACTCGTTTTTCTTTGGAGAAGATTTCTTAAATTCGTCTCGAAAAAGAGAGTTATTAACCTCGCCAAGAGGCTCGGTTATTAACCGTCTTTTTCTAGACTCATTTAAGAAATCTTGATCTCCAAAGAAAACTCATGATGGATCCTATATATATGCACATATATCCTTATTTAAATATGTATGAAGTAAGATAATAAAAAAAGCTTTACCTTGCTGAAGGATGCCTTGATGATATGTGTAAAGGACCCCTTCCTTCCTTCCTTTCGATCGGTTTCATGTATGTATAGCAGACACAGCGCGGCAATGCCGGCAGCGAAAATGTAACTTAGTTAGTGTTTTCCTCCTATAAAATCTACATTATTTAAATAATTTTCACAATTTTACAGCTGTTTGCAAAATGTTGGACAAAATATTATATGTCCACAATACGTTTTCTTGGTAAATGATAGAGTTCTCTATTTGCTTGATGTTTTTCGGTAACTTTCTTCAAGTTAAGTGATCTCTGATGAGTAGCTTTCGAGGCAAACCTGTCACTTTAATGCATTTCACGCTCCGTGATGCACTACAGTAGGGGTTAGATAAATTGATATTGTGAAAAAACGAAGTCGGTAAGGTATTCTTTTCTTGATATCAAACGATTTTTAATAAAATTATAAATGAATAGATTAAAAAAAATCAAAAATTAAATGTACAGATTTTTTTTAAATGAAAACAAGGCACCTTTTCTTACGCGAAACGCGACGTTATTTCGCTCCTAAAAAGTGACGTTATAGATGCGTTATTCTTTTTAAACGTACGACACAAAGAAAAAGATTACATGTACGTGAAGGTATTCTTAAGATGCAAATCGTGATATAATTTCGCAGCTATCAACCTAAAATTGACCAGACTATCAGCTGTTGTTGTTTTAACGAGGGACATTTGAGAGACGTCTAAAAAGTGACGTCAGTGGTATACTTTGAGGTCTCGTAGTTTAAAAACTGTTTTAGATACGAAAAAAGTATGAACAGAATCTTATTGGGCATATGCTGTATTATGGTGATGCAAAATTTCGTGAGGAAATTCGAATATTTTTTTAGAGGCGCGTTCTACCTTAAGGAAATATTGTTTACGGACCGGATATGCCTAGTCAGTGCGTGCACATGGAAGTGGATTATTAGTCGAATAAGCTGACATTGTCTTTCCTCAGTTGATTTCCTGACCGATTTTGCAAAGAACAAGATCAATACAACAAACTAATACAGGCTTATATTATGTTTCAATTTATCTTGAAAGTTTTAGATATTCTTTACGAAAGTTGTTTTTTGTCTAGAGTATACATGAGCGTAACTGGGTTTAAATTAAAGTATACACACAGGTACGGTAAGGGCTCCGGGAACATTCCGAAGGATAGTTTTTGAAATTCTACATTGCATATCGATGGCTTGGCGTGAAACGGGTGTAACTAAAAACCTACTTTGAAAACCCTGGTTTAGGGGCAATTTTGACCCCTTTGTAAACAATGAAAATTTAGGTGCCATTGCTCAGAACGAGCAATGGCACCAAAATGTCCATTGTTTACCAAGAAAAATGATTTAACGCTTATAAGGACTTCATGGCGAGGTGATTTACCTTGGTAAAAAAGATATCAATTTGAGTTACAACCGTTTCACGCCAAGCCCTCGATATGGTGAACTGAAGTGGTTATTTTGTTCACACCGAAAACACAAACTATCTATAATCAACATGCAGATTTATTGACATTTTCTTGCGAAATAAAAACCTTTCCACTCCCAGCTTTCGAGTTTAATGCATGATTTTAATATTTCCTGACGTAGTGTATGCATTGGAGTAAGTGTGTAGGCCTGGGTACACACCTACTATATATATTTTATAATCACTATGACGAATGTTGCCAGAACTGAGTAAACCAATACGGACTTTAAGGTGGAATCATACCTTTGAAATATCGTCATTTTTGACGACAAGACGTATGTTGTTGCAACAATGATAGTCGTTTGAAGTGGCAGACGGCAGACAGTATGCTAGGGGATGGGATTTACTGCGTATTGATATCAATGACATACATCTGCTATGGCGAATTAGATAACTAAAAGCTAATTAAAAGGAAAGTTTCGTCAAAACATTTTAACAGTTATACGATTATTTCTGATCATGTGGAAGAATTATTTCACCCGTGTAGTCTCTCCAACTGTGTACAATTTCAGACCGTGACATACACCCCTGGTTAACTGGAAATTAGTCCTCGAATTCCGGAATTCCAGTACCAAGGATGCCATTAATCGCACTGCAAGCGCTATTAGTCTGACCAAGCAGTGCTGTCACGGTCCTTTGTTGGGCGCCAATGTCACAAGGAGAGAAAAACATGCAACCAGTCCGGGACTCGAACCCAGGACCTCTCGCTTTCAGGGCAAGTATTCTACCGACTGAGCTAACCGGACCGCTTACACGAAATCTCTCCAACTGTGTACAAGTTCAGACCGTGACAGGTGCAAAGGATAAATTTCTCATGATAAGTAATTTCTTCTTTTCCCATAATGTTTTCTTCAACATTCTTTTAAACATCTGACAGAAGTATAGCAACAGTTCTAATATATAATACCCGAGGGTAAACATAACACGTCACGTTTACTTAATATATTAGTGTCGGAGCTGAGGGGACCTGTATTTGTTATCAGGTTCTAAGGGAAGTAATTTGTTTCACTCCCAACTCAGTAAATTTTGCACGGGAAAATATCGGAATAACTCTTGGAAAATGTCTGAAATAGTCCAGTATGTATCGTGTTACCTCAATATTGTAGTTTCCTGGGTTTGGGTTGACATATCGTGGTTTTGAACTGGCTCACTATATTAGCTTCGATGAACACATGTGTCGCCTGAAAAGACAAAGATATGCATGCCAAAGTTATGATTCTTGTGTACTGCAGATGGAACAGACGCTGTTCTCCAGATTATAGATAGTATATTTAAAGTTTGAAAAGTATTCAAAAGTTGTCTTGACATAATTTGAATCATAATTCTGGGATAAAATTAGAGTAATAATTTCACTTTCCAGTACAATAGACATCTAAATATTGATCGTTGATGCTTCATTGATGTATGTCTACCCAGTAAAGTAAATTTTGGCATTTTCATGACTTTCGATTGACTGTTTTTCAACATTTACTGAACAAATAGTTGAACTATGTATTACTTACTCTGTTGTCAAAATTAACAATATTGGCAGAAGTTACAATATTTCAAAAGTGTGATCTTCATCTGGAGCTCAGCATCTTTAATACCATTGACAATAAGTAGGTATAATAAAATCTAGAATGATAATTTACTCGATGAATAGACCCGCTAGTGTTATTGTCCCTGTATTGTTCCATTTTACCGATCACTTGATATCTCGGTTGCTAGTTTGAAATGAAATCGCGAATTATAAACAAAGATGTGACCAATTTATGCAAAACGTGACAAAGCCGCATGCCACCAAAAGAATTGTGGTTCTTATGACCTGCAGGGATGTAAACAACAACCTATTTACACACCAAGTTTGAAGTTGTTACACATGAAACGAAGTAAGAAAATGATCGAACAAGACCAATTTGTAAAAGAGAGATAACTCCAATATATATGTCAAAAAGTATTTCAAATATTCCCTTTTCCCTTTCCCTTATATAGACGCTTCTGACGCCTCTGCAGCAGACGACTTTAAAAAACATTGTGACAAAAGTAGAAATTGCTCTTTTGCCACAATGTTTTTTAAATCTCTTTAGTAATTATACCTACATTTATAGAGCTTTTTCCGTGTTTATGCCTAGTTGTCTGCGATTTGCTGTATGTAGGAAAGGGTTAAGTTGTGCGGACACTAGCACGTGCTTCACCACTTATAACCAAAGGGGAACTACCACGTTTTTACTACAGCAGTACGTTATATAATTATGTCCCTTAATGGTATTTGACAAAAACATGTTACTGTACGCATTTATTGATCGCTAGTAATATAATCCATATTTTAAACAGAGTTTCTCCTGGTCAAAGCCAATGCAATGCTGACTGATTCGATGTAGTAATTTTAATTTAAATGAAAGCATTCTCTTTATTGAGACGTGCGTTATGGTCAACAGTCAGATTACTTCATTCCTAAATGATATTTTGCCCCTGTGAATGGGGGACGCTCATTAAGAATATCAGCAACATTCCAACCCTCGCTGGAACCGTAAGAGCCGGCTAAATGGGTATAAACGATTGGAGTCAATGCTACTGAAGTAGGCGAGATGGTATTGATTTCATATAAATAAACATCTCGGTGTGAACTATCTTTCTTGTAAGGAACTCGACGTGGTCGAGTGGTTAGAGTCGGGGATTTGGAACCGAGCGCCCCGGGTTCGATCCCCAGTCGAAGCGCGACGGTCATGGTGGAGTGCCAAGGCACATTTCATAGCCTAGTACTGGTTTGTTAACTCAGGGATCATGAATAAAGTGAACTGTCGCCGTGATATAACTGAAATAATGTTGAAAACGGCGTCAAACTCCAATCAAACAAACAAACAAAATCTTTCTTGTACGCCGCGATATGACATTAGCTATTAAAAAACGGCGTAAAACCCAAAATAAAGAAAATTAAATGATAGTAAGCTATTAAACGGTACACTATACACAAGGTATGAAGCAACAATTATTGAAAATATTGCCAAACGCGTCGGAAACAAAACTATATAAACTTATATAAGCATGAGCCTCGTCTGACGATTTAGGTTCTTATTGTACCTGCGGACAGTGAAGATTCTTGTGAGCCTTTGCAAAGGCTAGAAGTGTAGACACACTAGGTATACGGCAATAAATATATCAATCTTACCAAATCTGATACGACATCATAATCCACATCGACAGGCTCAACTAAGACAATTATCAGTCTCCAGTCTGCCCAATATCATTAAAATAAAAACACAATTCTTCGCTGAAGGTATATTGGATCTGACTACAACGCATAATAGGTCGTCTCAAATTGACCCTATATATACACTTAAATACTCATGACCACGTTGGTGGGTTTTTTTGTCCAACGAAATCATCCTATACAACCAACGCTTTGTTCCATATAATCGGACAATCACTGATTCTCTATTTCGTATATGTAAATAGATTATCTTATATATTTATACTGAACGATTTTGTAAGCGATGATTAGATGGCTGAACCAAACGTCAATCTGAACCAACCTTAACGGGGCAGTCATCAGATGTATTTACGAGCAAGTGAAGAATAGGGTTGGTATTAATGAGATTGTTATTTGCCTTTGCTCCCATAAAGTCAGTACATCCAACAGCAAACACTCTCTTACAATACATACAGATAGTCTTCCCCAATAGCCTTTAAGTTTGAGTTGCGACAATGAGCATGTGACACTCCATGCTTTCCACCAAAGTAGCAAATAACCTGAAACCATCATGTGAGTGATAGTTCTTCTATACGAATAGGTTTTAACGCCGTTATATCACGGCGGCTAGTGATAATTTGCAAATCAAATTATTGAAAGGAGTTGAAACCAGTGTGGCAAAAGTAGAAATTGCCTACGATAAGAAGTTTCTCCTTTTGTCACAATGTTTTCGATTGTCGTCTGCTGCACATATGTAAGCGGAAAATGGTTACCGTGATACTATAACAGTTCGAATATTGAAAATATTGTTGAAAATGGAGATATTGCTGACAATGAGCAATTCCTCCTTTTCACACAATGCTTTCAAACACGTTTCAAATTAATTCTTTTCATATTTGAACGTTTTTACCATGGACATTCTATTACTCGACACATTTTGAATAACATGTAAAGATGAATGATAACGAGCAAAAGTTGAAACCTTTGTGGAAAAAGAAGAAATGAGTCACGATAAACAATTTTGCAGCTATCTGCTGCACATGCGTCAACAAGCGACTGTAAGCGGGAAAGGGTTGAACCGTTTCCGTTATTAGTAGCCTGGCAGAAGCCCGCGACTTCTATTTTTAATAGCTTTTCGGAAATCACATGGGAGGAGGAGTTATTATTAGAAAAAAATTGTTTTAAATGTCTTGAACATATTACAATTGCGTTTGTTTGAAAACACTAAGTTATGACACAGCTAAAATGAAATAAATATTACGATGTTTTAAGTATTTGCAGTTTCTTTATATTGTCTCGCATTTCTTTTTTGCGGTTTACGAAGACAAAACCGTACCTATGAGACTTGCAGCAGACTGTTATGTGTCAATATCGAGATAAAAATCACGTCTAATTTTCCTTTAAAATAGCAATTTTAACTTACTGAATGTTATTTTCATGTTTAAAAAGATGTCTTGATTTGTGAAGAATGCATGTTATAATGTTTATCCATGTATATCTAAAATATGAACTGTTGATCGCGCGACTCGCGAATACCAACTGCGTAGATCAATCTCCTTTGCAGAGAGCCGCTCTTTACAATCACTTACAAATAGTAAATTATAGGTGATTTAAACTGTTTATTTGGTTCGAAACAAATGAAAAAAAGAACAAACCGAGATAAAACTGGTTTTAATAGAAAAATTACATTGAACGAACACTCTCTGCCTATAAAGAGAGTTTCAAGAACGGCACCTCTGCGAAGAAGAATGTGGGTCACGAATCGGGTCTTTCGTACAAAATGATTTCGTCCTTAACAATTTTAAATGTTTCATTCAATTCCCTTAAGGCATATTGCTTCCGATTTGCATATTGTTACGCATCATTGACACAAGGGCGCTCATCATAATATAATGTTAAAACATGAGTAGTTTGTTATTTTCATTATAAAAAAGGAAGGACAGAATTAAAATAAATTAACATGTTGTAGGGCTCAGTTTATGTTCGAAATTAAGTTTAAATTATACAACAATTTCAATGAGATTTAACTGTTTAGTTGATATTATATTTCGAAGGTCGTCTAATTTATAAATATTGGACTACATTTCAACATTTGTTAAAGTATGATATAATTAGGATGCCAAGCTAATATCATTTTGAGAAAAAGAGAAAACTCATGTCTACAGTGATTTAACCGTTATCTGATTGTTTTAAAAGTAGGGGAAAGGTAAAATGACGTGCTATTGCATGCAAATCCGAAATTGTCTGTATTGTGGTTTTATTGATAATTAATAAAATTCAAATATTCTGACAAAAATCTTGAAAAGTGTATGTGGAATTCACAAATCTTATAATTATTCCTTAATGAAAGCGCTGTATACATACTAAGACTAATGATTGCCAATATTACTCATTTCCATTACTGTTTATGATCAATAATTAGTTGGCTGTGTGTATGGTCAACCTACTTTGGAATGGAGATTGATCATAAACAATGAAAGGCTTCAATTATCATTCACTTCGTTGACAAAACAATGCAAGTTATGATACATTTTCACTTGACCCCACTCCTGATGTTCCAATATGCCCCTCAGTTGATAACTGTTTATTCAACTACTATAATGTTAGTGTTATGCATAACTGCAGTATGAATTTCCGGCGACATTGATGCGTTGCATCAACTTTCTCTTGTAGCTACTTAGTTACATACGAATGTTGAAAGTGTATTTGCAAACGGAGCAATTGCTGACAATGAGCAATTCCTTCTTTCCAAACAATGCTTTGAAACATGAATTTTTTTTATGCCCCCGGAATCACCAACCTTTCTGTCAGTTTTTGACCTTGCGAACTTGACCTTTGACCTAGATGTTGCCATTCTCCGAAAAAACCTTTAACCTTGACCACTACTTTTGAATCATAACAGGTACGGCTACCATAGTTCACATGTGTATTCCTTGTGATATGACCTTTCTGTCAGTACCAAATTGTTTGACCTTGCGACCTTGACCTTTGACCTAGATGTTGCCATTCTCCGGAAAAAAACTTTAACCTTGACCACTACTTTTGAATCATAACAGGTACGGCTACCATATTTCACATGTGTATTCCTTGTGACATGACCTTTCTGTCAGTACCAACATGTTTGAGCTTGCGACCTTGACCTTTGACCTAGATGTTGCCATTCGGGGGCATCAGTGTTCACAAACACATCTTGTTTTCTCTATAACCTAGATAACTAAAACATTTGTCTACAGTTATTATTGTAACCGTTGCCCCTTTTAAACACATTTGACTCACCTTAACAGATGAATGATAGTCAGCAAGTTTGTCTTTTTCCACAAATGTTTTCATCACTATTCAAAATAGGAAATAGAAATTAAATCTACAAATTAGAGATAAGTTTATTTTAACATTGATTGATTGGGGTTAACGCCTTTTTAACATTTCCTTAGTAATACCACGGCGGCCAGTTCACCTACAAATGTATTTCCTGGTTTTCTCACACCAGTACTCCACACAACAATCTTCTCAAGCAACTGGCTGCGTTTCCACATAGACTTAGCCCATTGGTGAAAGACGAATGACGCATGTCACATTGACTTTTGTCAAACGTCGGAAAGAAATTTGGCCGAAAATGTCAACATACACACGAGTTATAACCGCAAGGTCATTATTTATTTTATTATTGAGGCGCTTCTAGCTAGCGATTTTGGGACAACATTTATAATGTATATATGCATTTGCGTTAATTGAAGACTCAACGTCCGTCAACGTGTAATATAGTCCTTGATGTATCTGTTGACAAATAAACTAGAAATGTAGTCTAAATAGGTTTTTGTAAATTAACCTTGTACGACTTCTGTAATCAATACTTTATGAGTTGTCTCTGTCTGTAAAGCTTGGAGGTATAATCCGGCGTCCGGCCGGCTGTCTGCCTGAATGTCCATTCGTCCGTCCGTCATGGATTGCATGTATTGGTCAACACGTTATTACTGTATGGCAGATTTATTTCAAAGTGGTCACACTTATACCGTGTGATCAGGAGAACGGCAAAGTACTAGATACATAACCCTGGTCTGTTTATTTTAATTATCTCCATTTTTCCTTATTTAGTTCAGCGATTGTCTCAATTAATTTCCATTGTATCCATTTCAAACTTGGTTTGTAGGTAACTTATGACCTACAGATTTGCATTGCACCATTACCATAACTTTAGCATGCTGCGTTTGGAGTGTGTATATTTTTGTCTTTCCATGTTCTAACTTATCATATGACTTTCGCATGCAACACATGCGTTCCGTGAAATGCCCTTGTTCGTTAATGAGTGCTTCCCCAAGCTGTGTACTTTGTCCGTAGCGACTGACTGTCTGTCCGTCTGTGTGTTCATCCATCCGTCCGTCCGTCTGTCCGTTACGGTTTGCATTAATGGGTCAAAACTTTGTTTCTGTTTCGCGGACTTGGTGTATAGGGAACTCAGAGCTACAGATGTACAGTGCAAAAAGAAACATGACTCTAGCATGCTTTCGATTGTCTTTGATTTATCAGCATGATTACAATATACATTGTGGATCTTTAGTGATTTCTGAACTGGAAATATTTTAATTAAGGGTTCCTGCTCGGTTTTTTGTAAATCTTTTATTTTATTTATACAAGAAAAGGGTCAAACTTTGATAAATAAGGTATATGTTATTGGCAGGCAGTATGTGTTGCTTCACACATTTTTGGTTTGGTTTGTTTTAAAGGTCATTGTTTATTGTTTCAACAATATTTGTCCATATTATCTATGCCGTATATTTTCAACTTACATATGCCCCTATACCATTAGCGCTTTCAGCGCTTTGATTAATCCTCCAGATCTAGTTCACCCTGACACAGACAGGTTCCTATTGTTTCAACAATGTTTGTCCATATTATCTATGCCGTATATTTTCAACTTACATATGCCCCTATACCATTAGCGCTTTCAGCGCTTTGATTAATCCTCCAGATCTAGTACTCTGATTGGCATAAAACGTTACCGTGAAGAGTTCCCCCTGACACAGACAGGGTCCTTTTAATTTAACTAACGCTTTTACTTTAACTAACGCGCGAATACATACCACGGTCAGTTCACTATATATTTCTAGATGACTTACCTTTGTATTTATTATATACCTGCACTTTTTTCCGGCTTAAATATACGCAGATTGCCATGCGCATTTCAAACACGATGGATTAAAATTCCGTATTTGACCTCATTGAAATGTGATATGACGTCATTGAAAAATAACTTCAAAATGCGGTAGTGGGGCGTGCTTGACACGTCAGTCATATATTTTGATTTATGTCTAAATGTTGTATAATTTTTAAGTAATACTAGGTATATATAATAGCAGAAAACATATGTTGCAGAAGCAAGACACCAGTACATGGCTTTGTACTGTCTACTCTGGGCGTGTTCAACTTGCATTTCTCTCCACCTTCGGTCTCGCGAGATATCAATTATCCACTCCCCTCGAGCCCCGGTAGCTCAGTCGGTAGCGACAAGGGCTGTCAATCCAGGGTTTGTGAGTTCGAACCCCAGCTCGGCCAACATTCTTTCCGACATTTGACAAAGGTCACTGTGACAAGCGTCATTCGTCATCCACCAATGGACTTAATGTCTATGTAGAAAAACAACCAGTTGCTTGGAAAGGATGTTGTGTGGAGTACTGGTGTAAGAAAGCCATGAAACACATGAGTAGGTGAACCGGCCATCGTGATATGACCCCAATCATACAAACCTCGTAGTACAAAACACCAGTATCGCTACTGCAACATAATGCTACCTATTTTAGTAATTGATGTAATAGTGGAATTTTACACAGGGTACTGCACCAGTCATTGATGTAATAGTGGAATTTTACACAGGGTACTGCACCAGTCATTGATGTAATAGTGGAATTTTACACAGGGTACTGCACCAGTCATTGATGTAATAGTGGAATTTTACACGGGGTACTGCACCAGTCATTGATGTAAGACAACAGCCGTTTTACCTGTTCCTCGATGATTTAGACGGATCTTAAATAAATTAATTTAAATGAAAACATTCAACTAAAAAAAGAAAAAACACCTGTATTTTGAAAGTTACCTAATGTGTTATCATTTTCTATTAGGAAGAATCTTCAAACAACATTTTAATCTATGACCGTTTTATGAACCTGGGCGTGCCGTAATTAACATAAATCTGCATAAATCTACATAAATTTGGCCACGTCAATGGACAAACTCAAATCGAGCGAGAGGTTTACAATGAGCGACGAAAGTGTCCGTGTGGCGATAACCACCACCAGAGGTCTCTAGATAAGGAGGTGTAAACAGATATTTCCCTTCAAATAACATCTCCAATATTACCAAGCCAAACCCTACTTGAAAACTTTAACTAATTTATATAACCAGGCGGCCAAAAACCCATGTGGCAGCACGTTTCAAACATGACAAACATACACTATACAATAAACATGTCAAACATGGCAGAACATGTATGTCATTATTTTTAAATACAACAAAATATAACATTTGTTGAACAATAAGGAGACTTCGTCAAAAATAGTAACATATTGATTACGCTGTAATGCGTCCTTTTTTAACCCTTTCCATCATACAACTGCAGGAGACGACTTTGAACATATGTTGTTAAAAAAAAGAAACTCTCTATAATTAAATGGATAACCTATGACTAAAAGTGGAAAACATTGTGGCAAAAGGAGAAAATGCTCGTTTTGAGCAATTTCTTCCTTTGTCACAATGTTTTCAAAAAACCGTCTGCTGCAGAGGCGTCAGAAAGCGTCCAAATGAGAGGAAGGGTTAAAATAAAAGGATAAAAAGTATCGCAAATGATGACTTCATGTCAGGTTGATAACCATATGAGACAATTCTAAGTCAAAAGGCTATACATGTATATGTATCTAATTATTACCAATACAACATCACATAACAGCCACTTATCACTAAACTAACATGGTGTTGCTATATGGCACTATTTTAAAACCATGCTGAGAAGTAACACGAGTAACACACATGAGTAACAAACATGAATAGTTGTTGGTACTCAAAAGAATCGTACCAACAGCATGTGGTTTAAAGATCAGACATGAGAGCATGAACACGAGCATGAGATGTGCATGATCCAAAGGACTAGATAGGGTGGAGTGAACCGGTATTTGCCTAATAATATCTCTCGTGTTACTCAACCAAACCCTATGATGTGGGTACTCAACATAATCGTCTCATTGAGATGATTCTTTTGAGTACCCACAACATAGGATTTGGTTGGATAATAACTTAATAAGAGAGATAATGCGTGGAACACATCTGTATACGCCTCCGTGTGTGCACCGTGTCAAAGAGCCCTGCACCGCTGTCAATGAATGGCTGACTGTCGAACGTAAACAATCGAGACTAGCTAACCTTGGACACAGTCTTCTACCAATTCACACAATATATACAACGTATACTCTTTGGTCTACATGGCGGATGCGGACTGATCATATCTAAATGTTTTGAACTACACGGTACTTTCTCTTATCATAATACATTGCGTCTGCAGCGTTTTCTCGAATCCAGTCCTCGTCTTAAGTGTCTTAAGTGTTTTGTCCTGGAATTATTTATTGATTAATGATCGTCTGTAAATTATTATAGAGTGTTTATACGATAATGGATGAGCTCGACGCGTGCTAAGGCTTCCCAAATTTCACTACTCCCGTACTTTGATGTGATAGGATGTTTAAGGAGTCATTGACAGAATGCGGACTTGATTCGGTCCTTTAACTCTTCCGACATGCAGGCGCCCAGCATACCCAGCAGTCATTTTTTTAGAAACATTTTGACAAAAGAAGAAATGATTTATAATGAGCAATTTTCCCGTTTGCATCAATTGTTTAATTGAACGTGTCATGTTCTAACCATTTCCTAACTCTTTCCAACATTACAAAATGTTGGCATTGAACGATTTTTAATTCATCTACGTAAACTATAGATAATCTCTATAAATTATAATGTTCAAGTTGAAAAAACTGACAGAAGTAGTTCTAATTGTTCATCATTAGCGATTCCTACTTTTAGCACAATGCTTTCAAAAGTCATCTGATGCAGATACGACTAAATGCGTCTGCATGTGGGAAAGGGCTAATTATGACAAATGACTCGGCAATAACACTCATCGTATTTTGACATTTTATATTGATTGCCCGCAATCCCACGGTATAGACTGACGTCATGCACAAATTGTCACGTGACAAACGAACGTGAATTTACGACAATTCACAGCACTGTTCACCTCATAAATCTTGCTTATGTTTCCTTATGAAAGTTATTGGATCTTTGCTCAAGGACCGGCAAACTGTTCCAGTAGGCCTATATAAATCCTAAACGAAGTGAATTAACCTTTTCCAGCATACAACGAATCTAAAGCAAACTACTTTGAAAACATCTAGGTAAAACTATGGAACATCTATATAAATGAAGGTATAATTATTGAATAAAGTTGAAAACATTGTGACAAAAGGAGAAATTGCTCATCATGAGCAATTTCTCCTTTTGTCAAATTGTTTTCATAATTCGCCTGGTGCAGAGACGTCAGAAAGCGTATATATGTGGGAAAGGGTTAAACAACTCAGACCTGACCTGACGGTGTTTGACCTAGTGTTTGACCGATGGACTAACAGTCTATGCGGAAAAGCAGCCACTTTCTTGGAAAGACTGTTATGAGGAGTACTATTGTGAAAAAGCTTTAACATATATGGGTATGTGAACTGGCGGCCGTGATATGTCTGAGAAATTGTTGAAAACGGCGTTAAACCCCCCCCCCCCCCCCCCCCCCCCCCCGATCAACATTGACCGTGTGACCTCTATGCAACGCTATTTCCGTTCACCCTTTCCCACCGGTAGACGCATTCTGGCGCATATACAGCCGACACATTGTGAAAACATTGTGGCAAAAGGAAAACATGCTCACAATGAGCAATTTTTCTATTTGCCGCAATGTTTCAACTCTTTTTAATACATTTTTTCCCGTTTAAGGGGATTTTTTAACTTTTTTACTTGGGTGTTTTCAAAGTCGTCCATTGCCGATTTATTGTACGTGAGAGAGGGTGAAATAACTTGATACGAGGGATGTTCGAAAATGCATTTTGTTTTGTGGTTTGTACACAAAATAAATGCCTTTTTTTAGCTATGAGGTGCAACTAAAGTTCACCCTTATTCCGCAGCGAAATTTACTTCCAATTACAGAAAATACAATTTCTTCTGAAAATGGCCCTTTAGCTGTCAATGTAGCTAAAAGCAAACAATGTTTGTAATAACAAATAATTCAAAGTGTATTTAACTTTATTAAAAAACACTTTCAACTTTCAACAAAACCATTATTGTCCAATAGGAGACAACATCAGTGTCATTGATTCATCTGAAATTGTCTACCCGGCGCTTGAATCCTAATTGCTTCCCTTTGACAATATCCGCAATGTACTCACAATGAAATTAAACAGCGTCTCGGTAGGTTGACGTTGGTATACCACGGAAGTACAGATGAACTTTAACATCAGAACCGAGAGCTTGTCGCCATCATTATCTTCGACCATAAAGGATTGTGTTCCTATTTAGGACAGAGATGGAGTCTGTGGTAACACGATCACTTTCTCGGGCGTCAAAAATGGTGCGCTGCTCTTTCTTGAGGCCATGCAACAGTCGCACGTGTAAGAACCCCTGTGGCTCGGCGATGTGTCTAGTTCAATTTAAAATCACAGTAGTACCTTCAAGTCAAACTTCGACCCGTTTTACAGGCATCTGTACTGTTATGCCTAAGCAAGAGAAGAATATGACACATAAACACATTTTCCAATTTTTCGATCATGACACAGGCGCGCAATGGTTCCGTGTAATAAACATGCTCAATACGGAGTATTGTTTCCATGTAAACAAACGAGCATTAGTTTAATGTTCTTTTGTTTTATATAGGATTGTAGCCCATTCGTTGTTCCTATATCTGCCATTTAAATTATTGAAAGTGGGAAAGGATAGGGACAAAGCAAAATCGTATACAGTAGCTTGCATCTTCTCTTATAAATGATATGGCTTGAACTGCGTTTGCGTACGGAGCCAGGTCAGCCACAAAACTCGGCGCTATAACGTATTAGCAGTGCAAGGTCAATAGCCAGCCTATATACTATTCCCGTTAAAGAACCTGATATGGCGGTATGGTGCTAAAGTATATAAAGTTAAAAGAAAGCGAATGAGGGTTTTGACTTGAATACGGACTTATGTGACCTAGTTACCAATTAAATGTGATATTCCCGTTACATGAATTGATGATATAGTAGATAATGAGCTCGTGTCTGACTGTTAATATGACCTACTTATGTGACCTATTGACCAATACATGTGATATTCCCGTTACATAACTTGATATAGTGGTATGTTGCTAATGTATATAATATCACCAGAGAGCGAATGTTCTTGAATGTAAAAGAAAACGTGACAGGGCGACGACCTTAAATATGATCTACTAATGTGACCTAAAGACCAATGAAATGTGATGTTCCCGTTAAAACATAACTTGATATGGTGATATGGCGGTATGGTGATAGAGCGAATGTTCTTAAATGTTAATAAAAAAGTGAAAGGGCAATGCCTTTAAAGGATTGACAGCCCGCGTCGCTACCGACTGATCTTCCGTGGATTTGCATTGTTTGTAGAGGTTCAAAGAAAGCATAAAAATAATTCAGACCAAGAGCAGTAGGACTTGTATGGCATGATTAAACACATTAAAATGAGGTTGACTGAACATGAGCATTTATAAATGCCATAAAGTATCAAACATGGTTACAGAATAAGCAAATGAAATGTGAATATTTTATACATGACATATCTGGGAGATATTAACATAACAAACGAAGCTCCGCCCAGAGACTACTTCCCTTGGAAAAGGTTGGAAATATATTATGTCAATAGTGATCATCGTTAAGTCTTGATCGCATCATCATTTTGGCTAGTCTGACCTTTACTTACGACCCGTTGGCCTCTGGATCGGCTCGACCCATCCTTTAGCCATACTCACTGTAAGTATCGTCATCCAAGTTTGAACGATGATTTACTTTGGTTACGAAGCCATTTATTAGTCAGCATAGAATACGGACAGACATGTCTCCAAAACTGTACAACTGTACTCTTTGTTCATACTTTTGTGCTCGAGTATCTGATTGGTCAGAAGAAATTCCATTCTCGAAATTGACTAATCAGATGTATTCTTTTGAATATGGATTTCATTTCTGAGTAAAGGTCACGATTGAAGCAAAAACAAAGGAAATGCAATATTATGACTGCAATGCATTTACGTTTATTGTGACGATCACCGTCTGCAACATTTCGCAATTTGCAGATTGGCCTGAGACTGATGTACCAATATTTTCCCTGGTTTTGAGTTTCGTTCCAATGTCAATCCTATTGTTTGAATGTATTGTGCTTGATTTTGTTGTAGAATGTATTCCCCTTCTTTCCCTGAATGTATGAATGCAGATTCTCGGTTGATAAAAAACTTGTTTTGTTTCATTTCTTTTACGAGGATAATCTGCCCCTGTAGTCATCGATAATTGCTATCTCACGTACTCCCTACTAAATAGGACAGGTCATATGCCAGAGGACTAGAGAAGGAGGAGTAAACTGGTTTTATTCAAACAATATCTCTCTTATTTCAACAATATATCTACAATGACTACATTAAACCCTATGTTGTGGGTACTCAAAAGAATCATCTCACTGAGACGATTCTTTTGCGTACCTACAACATAGGATTTGGTGGTAAAATAAGGATGTGAAATACTCATCTTATCTAGAGCTCTGATATGACTTTTTGGAAAAGTGTGTGAAGTTGGCAGAGCATTAGACGCTAGACATTAGACATTAAAAAAAAGAAATCGAATGTCTAATTAGACATTAGACATTCGATTAGACATTCGCAAATTTTGATTATCGAATGTTAGACATTCAGAAAAAATCGCAAATTTTAAATATTGAATGTCTAATTAGACATTAGACATTCGATTAGACATTCGCAAATTACAAGATCTATAACCCCAATTCGTCGGAGGTCATTGTACATTCAAAAAAAGAATGTCTAATTGGTCAGTTAGACATTAGACATTCGATTAGACATTCGCAAATTAAGGGATTTAGGTACCAAATTCGTCGGAGGTCATTGTACATGCAAAAACTAATGTCTAATTGGTCAGTTAGACATTCGATTAGACATTCGCGAATTACGATATTTAGGTTCCAAATTCGTCGTAGTTCAACGTACAATAAAAAAACGAATGTCTAATTGGTCAGTTAGACATAAGACATTCGATTAGACATTCGCAAATTAAGAGATGTAGGTACCAAATTCGTCGAAGGTCATTGTACAAGCAAAAAACGAATGTCTAATTGGTCAGTTAGACATTAGACATTCGATTAGACATTCGCAAATGACTATACTTAGGTTCCAAATTCGTCAGAGATCATTGTATATTCAAAAAACGAATGTCTAATTGGTCAGTTAGACATTAGACATTAGATTAGACATTCGCAAATTAAGAGATTTAGGTACCAAACTCGTCGGAGGTCAATACGAATGTCTAATTGGTCAGTTAGACATAAGACATTCGATTAGACATTCGCAAATTAAGAGATTTATGTACCAAACTCATCAAAGATCAATGTACATTAAACAAACGAATGTCTAATTGGTCAGTTAGACATTAGACATTCGATTAGACATTCGCAAATTACAAGATATATAACCCAAATTCGTCTGAGGTCATTGTACATTCAACAAACGAATGTCTAATTGGTCAGTTAGACATTAGACATTCGATTAGACATTCGCAAATTAAGGGATTTAGGTACCAAATTCGTCGGAGGTCATTGTACATGCAAAAACTAATGTCTAATTGGTCAGTTAGACATTCGATTAGACATTCGCGAATTACGATATTTAGGTTCCAAATTCGTCGTAGTTCAACGTACAATAAAAAAACGAATGTCTAATTGGTCAGTTAGACATAAGACATTCGATTAGACATTCGCAAATTAAGAGATGTAGGTACCAAATTCGTCGAAGGTCATTGTACAAGCAAAAAACGAATGTCTAATTGGTCAGTTAGACATTAGACATTCGATTAGACATTCGCAAATGACTATACTTAGGTTCCAAATTCGTCAGAGATCATTGTATATTCAAAAAACGAATGTCTAATTGGTCAGTTAGACATTAGACATTAGATTAGACATTCGCAAATTAAGAGATTTAGGTACCAAACTCGTCGGAGGTCAATACGAATGTCTAATTGGTCAGTTAGACATTAGACATTCGATTAGACATTCGCAAATTAAGAGATTTATGTACCAAACTCATCAGAGATCAATGTACATTAAACAAACGAATGTCTAATTGGTCAGTTAGACATTAGACATTCGATTAGACATTCGCAAATTACAAGATCTATAACCCAAATTCGTCTGAGGTCATTGTACATTCAACAAACGAATGTCTAATTGGTCAGTTAGACATTAGACATTCGATTAGACATTCGCAAATTACAAGATCTATAACCCAAATTCGTCGGAGGTCATTGTACATGCAAAAACTAATGTCTAATTTGTCAGTTAGACATTAGACATTCGATTAGACATTCGCGAATTACGATATTAAGGTTCCAAATTCGTCGTAGGTCAACGTACAATCAAAAAACGAATGTCTAATTGGTCAGTTAGACATTAGACATTCAATTAGACATTCGCAAATTACGATATTTAGGTTCCAAATTTGTCGTAGGTCAACGTACATTCTAAAAACGAATGTCTAATTGGTCAGTTAGACATTATATATTTGATTAGACATTCGCAACTTAAGATATTTAGGTACCACATTCGTCGGAGGTCATTGTACATGCAAAATACGAATGTCTAATTGGTCAGTTAGACATTAGATTAGACATTCGCAAATTACAAGATCTATAACCCAAATTCGTGAAAAAAATTGAATGTACAATGACCTCCGACGAATTTTGGTTATAGATCTTGTAATTTGCGAATGTTTAACCGAATGTCTAATGTCGAATAAGACATTCGATATTTAAAATTTGCGATTTTTCTGAATGTCTAATCGAATGTCTAATGTCTAATTTGACATTCGATAATCAAAATTAGCGAATGTCTAATCGAATGTCTAATGTCCAATTAGACATTCGATTTTTTTTTTTTTTTTTTTTTTTTTTTTAATGTCTAATGTCTAACGTCTAATGCTCTGCCAACTTCACACACTTTTTTTGGAATATCTCTCCCCAGGGCAGTCCCATCAAAAACGTTGCCACGACCTAAGGCTATTCAATGTGGTTATTTGCTTTACTGAATACATGTTGTAATCAGGGGGATTGCTTTAAACTCTGTGTTTACAACTTAAGTTCTGCTGAAAAAGGGGAAAACAAATCATTTTGTAAGGCAAGATGATGTATTTAGTCTTTGGCAGGATGGTTCTTTGAATGGCTTAGGTTACGAATTTAAGATACAGGACTTTTACAAGCAAAGAAAGTGTCCATATTACAGTAATTATTATGTGAAATTTCTTTGAATTCAAAATAGAATTTGTGTTCATATAAAATGATTCTGTAGACGTAAGATTACTTAACTATAATGGATGAAGCTGCATTCATGTTCCGTTAGAAATCTAAGCCTACGCCGGATAATGGTCAGATGCCCTTAAATGCGTTGTTTCAGTAAATGTCATACGTACATTGAAATTTGTAGCTATGCAGAAGTCAAATTCGGCTAAGTTCATAATAAGGAAAAGCGAAAGCTCACGTCAGCCTGCATAGTATAGATGCAAACATAAAATACTCAGATTATGTTCCTTCCTCCTACGTATTTTCAGTCAATGGATGAAGGTTAGCATATAATATGCGATAAGCCTTCCATGCTAGATGTTATACGTGTGATAAAGGTCTTATCTCAACTCTTTCACTGCCGAATTCCGCCGCAAAGTCGACTCTCCCATGTTGAAAGTTTTCGTACCGCAGGAAATTGGGTAAAATTTATTGTCTAAGTGGCAAACAATACAGATTTCAGGAGAGACAGTTCGTTACGAGCTGTCTCATCTGAATCTGTATTGTTTGCATAGTCATCTAGTTGCCTTTTGCAGCGAAATGGTTAAACAGATACACCAATGTGACGGTGGATCATTTTTCATGTAGAAGGATACTTGCTGTCTCCTTCAGGGGCTTCAGTACATTTGTATTGCTTCATATTATTGCATGGACGTCAGTCATAGTAAGTTTTTATGTGTCGACTGCCTGTTTGACACGGAAATACTTCGGCATCACTTCTCCGGCGTATGTATGTCACGTATCTCTGTCTCTTCTTTGTGTCCGTCCGTCCGTCCGTCTATCCTACCCGTTTTGCATTCATTTACATTATGGAAACGCAGCCAGTTGCTTGGAAAGTGGAGATGTGTGGAGTTCTGGTGTGGGAAACAAGCCACGAGTAGGTGAACTGGCTGCCTTAATGTGACTGAAAAATTGTTGAAAACGGCGTTAAAACCCAAACATAATTAAATAGGGCACCAAGTACTTATGGCATTAAGATCATTGTAAGTGTCAACTAGCTTAGCGACACGTGTGTCAGATTACACGCCCCCTTTTCACTTCTTGTATAACCGTTACAGTAGGATATCGAAATGTGACCACAGAATATTATAAATCATGTTAAGGTTCCAGTTATTATTTGAAACTAAAACCCTTTAACCCTTTCCCACATATAGACGCTTGCTGACGCTCTTGCAGCAAACGACTTTTGAAAACAATGTAGCAAAAGAAGAAATTGCTCAAAACGAGCAATTTCTCCTTTTGTCACAATGTTTTCAACCTTTTTCAGTAATTACACATTCATCTATAGGGAATTTCCATGGTATTGTCTAAATATTTTCAAAGTCGTCTGCTGCAGATTTGTTGTATGTGGGAAAGGGTTAAGTACTGGCGAAATGAGACGTTTATATAATTCGTCAAAGATACCTTATTCACAGTTAACGAGAAAGGTTCCATGATGTGAAAGTATTTTCATGATGCCTTATGGTTAGTCTTTAACCCTTTCCCACATACAGGAAATCTGCAGTAGACGACCTAAACAGCTAAGCACAATTATGAAAACACTCTACAAATGATGATAAAGTTATTGAATAGAGTTGAAAACAATGTGGCAAATTGAGAAATTGATTATAAGCAAAATTTGTTTTCAAAAGTCGTCTTCTGCAGATGCGTCGGAATGCGTCTGCAAGATGGAAAAGGTTAAAACAAGAATGTGGTGCTGTTTTAGTCATATGAGTACTTTGGTCGAGTAACCTTAGATGGGAACAAATGTAACGTGGCCACTGGGTACAAGGTTAAACATATATAGTTCACACTGACGGTCATGTTTCTTGACAAATATCAATCTTATACAAACAACTTTGTCGAATGACACATAAGGAATATTTCCGTTAACTTATTCAAGAATTGAAAAAGCAATGAGAATATTGTCAGAGTTTATTTAAGGGCAACTAGTCCAGCCATATCCGTTATGTTTTTTATCAATTAATGTGGATGGAAACCATTGTTTTCGGCGAATTACACATTGTGTGCCACGTCACTTTTTATTCAATTTTCAATTTCCTTATTCAAGTATTTAGGCCTCTGGCCCATATACATTAATATTTACAAATAATACAATATGAATGACACAATTGGAATGAGAAAATTTTACAGAAATAATTATTGAGATATATTACAGAAACGATTATTGAGATATATTACAGAAACAATTATTGAGATATATTCTTAAAATATTGAAATAGTTATATGATTATAAACATGGAAGTAAGCTATATACAGTGTTGAAGATATGATTCAGGCATAATACAACGAAACGTAAGTCAAATGTAGTCATTTTAAAGAGTTGTACATATGAATAAGAACGTTACAAACAGTTACTGACATATGAGTTCACGTCATTCAAAATGCGGTAGCTTGGCGTGATTCACAAGCCATTTATAAAATCTATTTTGTGTGAAAAAGGTGTTATATCGTTATCAAAAATATAGATATATGTATATTTTTGGTTTATTCTGTCTTAAGTGTAAACTATAATAGAAGGGAAATTATATATGCACACATGATGCATCCGCCAAAAGAAACCGACAGATCTAAAGTAGGATTTCACACATCAAGAACGAAAGGAAGACAATTTAGCACAGTTTAGGCTATTCAATAAGTAGGCCTATCAATGTCAAGATACATTGCTCCTTTTTAAATCAGTCAACAGTTATCCTATGCAGTGTATGTTAAAACAACGTGATCGCAATGGAAAGCTTATTAAACTTACAGTGGTACTCGAACATCTGATACTTCGAATATATATTGTTGAACTCGAACTAATTCTTGAAACGGATATTTCTATTAAAAAAACAGCGTTGCACCAGTTTTGATTGCTCGACTTCCAATCAGAACCGACACTGTGCTGTTTTCGTTATATGATAGTTCAATGGCTTGCGTTTCACAATAAACATTTAGTATAAAATAATTATATAAACTTTTTGAGGATCAGCAATGCAAAATTATGGTAGGGCCTACTGTTATTTAGAAACAAAATACATTTAACTCATTAAACACGTGTAACTTCATTCAAAAATCGAAATATATAAGTACACTTATGAAGTAAATAATGAGAGACCAATCAGTGAATGAGTGAATGAGCGAGCGTACATGTGAATGAGTGAATGAGTGAATGAGCGAGCGTACAGATGAATGAGGGAATTAGTGAATTAGTGAATGAGCGAGCGTACATATGAATGAGTGAATGAGCGAGCGTACAGATGAATGAGCGAATGCGCGAGCGTACAGATGAATGAGTGAATGAGCGAGCGTATAGGTGAATGAGTGAATGAGTGAACGAGAGAGCGTACAGGTGAATGAGTGAATGAGCGAGCGTACATATGAATGAGTGAATGAGCGAGCGTACAGGTAAATGAGTGAATGAGCGAGCGTACAGATGAATGAATGAATGAGCGAGCGTACAGATGAATGAGTGAATGAGCGAGCGTACAGGTGAATGAGCGAATGAGCGAGCGTACAGATGAATGAGTGAATGAGCGAGCGTATAGGTGAATGAGTGAATTAGTGAATGAGAGAGCGTACAGGTAAATGAGTAAATGAGCGAGCGTACAGATGAATGAGTAAATGAGCGAGCGTACAGGTGAATGAGCGAATGAGCGAGCGTACAGATGAATGAGTGAATGAGCGAGCGTACAGATGAATGAGTGAATGAGCGAGCGTACAGATGAATGAGTGAATGAGCGAGCGTACAGGTGAATGGGTGAATGAGCGAGCGTACAGATGAATGAGTGAATGAGCGAGCGTACAGGTGAATGAGTTAATGAGCGAGCGTACAGATGAATGAGTGAATGAGTGAATGAGCGAGCGTACAGGTGGATTAGCGAGCGTACAGATGAATGAGTGAATGAGCGAGCGTACAGATGAATGAGTGAATGACCGAGCGTACAGGTGAATGAGTGAATGAGCGAGCGTACATATGAATGAGTGAATGAGCGAGCGAGCGTACAGATGAATGAGTGAATGAGCGAGCGTACAGATGAATGAGTGAATGAGTGAATGAGCGAGCGTACAGGTGAATGAGCGAGTGTACAGATGAATGAGTGAATGAGTGAATGAGCGAGCGTACAGGTGAATGAGTGCATGAGCGAGCGTACAGATGAATGAGTGAAAGAGCAAGCGTACAGATGAATGAGTGAATGAGCGAGCGTACAGATGAATGAGTGAATAAGTGAATGTGCGAGCGTACATATGAATGAGTGAATGAGCGAGCGTACAGGTGAATGAGTGAATGAGCGAGCGTACAGATGAATGAGTGAATGAGCGAGCGTACAGGTGAATGAGTAAATGAGCGAGCGTACATATGAATGAGTGAATGAGCGAGCATACAGGTGAATGAGTGAATGAGCGAGCGTACAGATGAATGAGTGAATGAGCGAGCATACAGATGAATGAGTGAATGACCGAGCGTACAGGTGAATGAGTGAATGACCGAGCGTACATATGAATGAGTGAATGAGCGAGCGTACAGATGAATGAGTGAATGAGTGAGCGTACATGTGAATGAGTGAATGAGCGAGCGTACAGATGAATGAGTGAATGAGCGAGCGTACAGATGAATGAGTGAATGAGCGAGCGTACAGATGAATGAGTGTATGAGCGAGCGTACAGATGAATGAGTGAATGAGCGAGCGTACAGATGAATGAGTGAACGAGAGAGCGTACAGATGAATGAGTGAATGAGCGAGCGTATAGCTGAATGAGTGAATGAGCGAGCGTACAGATGAATGAATGAATGAGCGAGCGTACAGATGAATTAGTGAATGAGTGAATGAGCGAGCGTTCATGTGCATGAGTGAATGAGCGAGCGTACAGATGAATGAGTGAATGAGTGAATGAGCGAGCGTACAGATGAATGAGTGAATGAGCGAGCGTACAGATGAATGAGTGGATGATTGGCCAATCAAGCATCCAACAGTTTTCTAAGAAGAAATCATGATACATTTAATGTATTTCTTAGAAGAGTTGCCGCTTTGTATACAAAGAGCAAGACTTGGAATCGTGTACATACATGTAGTGCCTAAAGCTTCTATTCAAATGTTCGAATAGAAATATAAGCATACTTGACAACAGGTTACTCCTTGCATTGTTAAACATGATGCCAAAAACCGACAGAAATATTTAGTCCCTATTACAATCTTATTCAACTAGAACAGTAGGATAAATACGTGGACTTATTAACACCAAGGACAATTCTAGCAAATGTTATCTGAGTTTCGCTGTTTATATAAATTACACCTGTTTTTGAATTCCGTCCTTATCAACAGTGGTGTCTGGGAAAAAAAATCAGGACAATATAACAGAACTGGTCTCATTAAACTCAGACCTCAAACTTCAATGTTTACTTAACGCTCGTATTGATATACGCCAAAGCGAAGTATTAGGTACCGATTTGAATGAGACTGGGTCTCATGCAACTTTTCAAATCATGTAGGGTTGTCGATTTTGTTTTGTATCCACTTCGTCACGTGATCCCTTCCTTTGACTGATCGATGTCCTCAACTTGAACCCGTCACGTGGTCCACGTCACTGGAAAATCGAGATCCTCAGGACTGTGCCACCAACGTAGATACAGATCAGCATGGCGCTGCTCCCCTATAGCGATCATTCGTGCGACCATGCTTCACATTTGATGAATTAAGTTAGAGTCAGGCTTAACTTCGTCTTGCTGCAAAGTACAGTTACATATAAGTTTTGAATTTTGAATGAATTCAGAATTTCATGACGCTGTGAACGAATGTCAGTCGAGACTATTGTATTAGCTATGACCTGGTGGAACCAATCAGAAAGGTTTATTGGCTGACGACATTGCAATTTGGCCGATCAGGGCAGAGGTCACTGTTGGAACAATCCCATAAGGCATAAGACATGCCTGATATAGAGCGTAATTCCAATACTGGGAGTCTTCACGCCTTTCGTTAACTATTCTCCATATATAAACGCTTTCTGACGCGTCTGCAGCAGACGTCTTTTGAAAACCTTGCGGCAGACGGAGAAATTGCTCATGATGAGCAATTCCCCCCTTTTGCCACAAGGCTTCAACTTTTGTTCAGTTATTATATCTTCATTCATAGAGGGTTTTGCACTAGATGTTTTCAAAGTCGTCTGCCGCAGATCTGTTGTATGTGGGAAAGGGTTGAGACACTTGTGAGTTATTGTTTCTGCGTTGTCTACTCAAGTTCGTGATTGAGAACTTAAAAGAGATGTGTTTTAGAGAATATATTGCTGGCTCAATGCTTAACAGATGTAACTCGGTATACCGTTAAGAATCGGGTACAACGGTTTTGAGCTGAGCATTTGAATTACTTGACACCAATATCAGGGGATTCCAAAGTTGACAACCAAGAACGTCCATTGTGGTGATTCAGACACGTGACAAACGAGTCAAGTGCGATGGTTATATGCACTTTTACGTTCAACGTTTGACTTGTTCAGAGTCAACCGTACTTTTAAAAAGTTCTAATTCAATTTGTTTAAAGTTGCAACTGCAAAGTTCATTTATGATAAACATTATGCAGGCTTTCTGTTTGGTGAATACTACATATGACTGTTTGGTGAATACTACATATGACTGTTTGGTGAATACTACATATGACCTCAATAATTTGAATGGTAAGCGTTCTCGATCATAACAAAAATGACTCTCAAGAAACCATTTTAGAATGGAGATACACGATGTAGATTTTCATTTAAGATATTTTCATAGTGCGCGAATGTTTTATGTTTTAAATTATTAAAATATGAAGCAGCAGTTTTCAATATCGGAGATTCGTGTTTATGTTTTTTTTCCAGAAACAATGTGATGGCTGACTGTCGTAAAAATTGAAATAGTATCCTCTGAAGTACCGAAAACAGTTATAAAATAAGATCACAGAAGCGATGTTTAGTTGTCCCTCTAGAGTAACTGTTCACGCCATCTTGATTAGTCGGTAAACATCGTGGTTAGGGGGAACGGGGCTAATATCACTTATATGCCTAAAATACAAACCTTTGAAACTCCTATTCTCGGAAATACAATGAAGTGAATGCATGTTCAGTTGAAAACCTGTAACTCATAACTGCCGTGAAGTTATGAGCATTGTCTGTTTTAATTCTTATAGAAATGAATTGCATGCATGTTCAGTTCAAAATCTGTAAACTCATAGCTGCCTTGAAATATTACGCATTGTCCGTTTAAATTCTTATAGAAATAAATTGCATGCATGCTCAGTTGAAAATCTGTAACTCATAGTTGCC